>JAADYF010000899.1:0-12008 GCA_023338175.1 Phytopythium delawarense | reverse complement strand
GTATACGCGCACAGTCTGGTCGAGCGACGCAAGCACGCAGAGTCCCTCGCGGTCGGGGCTGTCGGTCAGAGGCGCAGCGCCAATCAGTCAGCCTGCCACCACCGCACATCTTCCACACGAGAGCGGACGAACCTCCAGTCCATGCTGACGATGGGCTGCGTCGACAGAATGCGCGAGTTGAGCAGCTCGACCGAGCCGCAGACGCCGTAGAGCCGTCCGTCCGCGTCTTTGCCGGTCCTCGAGAGCGGGTAGTGACTGGGAGCATACACACAAGCGCGTCAGTAGGTTCTCGTGATTGCTGCTCACGAGCTGCACGCCAGTCCGCAAGCCGCGGAAACGCACTATTTGTACAGGTTGAAGCCGCCGTTGCCGCCGCCCGTCATGAACAGGTCGCGGTTCTGCGGCAGGAAGCGGCCCTGCCACACGGTCGACTTGTGCGCCTTCTCGGTCAGGCAGGCGAAGCCCTGCTCCGGGTGGCAGGTACGCAGGTCGTAGACGCGGAACTTGGACTCGAGCGTGGTAATGAGCAGCTTGTTCATCTCGATGTCCTTGCGGTCGAACTGCGCGTTGACGACGCCGTTCTGGCAGTTGGTCTCCCAGCGCAGCGCGTTGGTGCGCAGGTCGAACATCTTGACGTCGCCGTTATCGAAGCCGCCGACGCGTCCTTGGGCGCCAGCGTCACCACCGGGTCGGCCACGCGCACGTCCCAGACGCGGATGAACCCGTCGCGGCCGCCCGTGACGATCTCGGGCGCGCCGCCGCCGACGCCCTGCCCGCCGCAGCCGTCGATGGCGTTCACGATGGACGCGTGCGCCTGCGCCGCGTACACGGCCGCGTCCGGGCGCTCAAGGTCCCAGACGCTGAGCACGCCGCCGTAGTCGCCGGCGGCCAGGTGCCGGTCCTCGAGCGCCGAGGCGCCGAACGTGCCGCACTTGACGTCGTGCGGCTTCTTGAGCTCGGCCACCGTCCGCAGCTCGCCCTGGTCGAGCGCAAAGACCGAGATGGCGCCCGTGGCCTTGGGGTGGATGCCCATGGCCACGAACCGCGCCGAGCACGGCACCCAGCGCGTGTCGTTGGGCGTGAACGCCAGCGACCGGCTCACGTGCTCGATCAGCTGCGGTGCGTCCGTTGTGTCCATCGCCGCCTGCTGCCTCGTGCTTGTCGGCTGCCCAGAGAGAAAGAGAGAGAGAGCGCGAGCGAGGCGCGGCGGCGTCGTCTTCGAGGCGTCCCCATCTTCCGCTGTTGATGCGCTAAGGGACGCGATTCGTGGGAACACCATTATGCTCTTTGGGGGTTCTTGGTAGTAAATGTACTACATAATATGTAGTACATTTACTACCAAAACCCCCCAAAAAGCATAATGGTGATTTTCTGATGAATTTCTGCCATAGATTGGTAAATTTGACTGGGCCTTTTAAAGGTTACCGCTGGGGTACGATTGGCTACAGGTAACCGTTACAGATTACAGCTGGGGTACTCTTGCTCCTGCTACAGATCAACGGGATCAATTTTGTGGAGCTCTGCAATTGATAACCAACACCCAATAACCCATTCAAATTATCTACGCACTTGATCACGTTGAAGTGGGTGGCTCCTCGCTATCCTTCTCCTCGCCGTCCTCCTCCTGCTGCTGCAACGGAAGCGCGTGCAGCAGTCGGACTCTGCCACTGCGCGCGGCTTCGTCCGGCTCCAGCGTGCAGGCGTAGCCCAGGAGCTGGATGCCGCTCTTGGCCGCGAGCGCACACAGCGCCGCGAACGCTGGGTCGTGCACGATCGACGGGGCGAACGCCTGGCAGTCGTCGCGCTGGACGAGGAAGACGATCGCGCCGCTGACCGCCCGGCTCTTCTTCTTGGCCGCCGCCTGCACCAGCTCCGTCAGCTCGGTCACGTGCTTCTGCGCTCGAGTGGAGACCGTGTCGGGGAAGACGGCGCAGCGGCCGCCACCGGCGCCGCCAACCCTCGACGCGAGCGTCACGCTCTTCACCTCGACGTACTTCTCGTGCGCCACGGCTCCGTCCGCGCCGGTGGTCGAGAGGATGAAATCCACGCGGCTATTCTTGGCGAACTTGACCTCGCGCCGCACCGTGTCGTAGTCGCCGAGCTCCGGGAACCACCTCGCCTCCAGGGCACGCTCGACCATGCGGTTCGCCAGCGACGAGTGCACGCCGACCCAGATGCCGCGCTCTCCGTTCTGACAAGCGGAGATCACGACTGTTTAGCACTCTGCAAGCCGCCCTGGAGGCGGCGTCGAGACGACGTACATTGACCTGGATCATCTCCAGAGTGTACGCGTACTTGCGCTTCGGGTCCGCACTCTTGGACAGCTGCACGCGAGCCATCGGCTCGTCCAGCATCCCCACCATGGGCCCAGTGTTGGGGCAATGGATCGTGATCTCCTCCTCCGCGCTGTCGGACGCGTCGCCGCTCTTGCCGTCCTCCTCCTTCTCCTCCTCCTTCGGGAGCAGCACGACGTCCGCGAGGAACCGCTTGTAGCGCCGCACGAGCTTCGCCGGCACGAGCGTAGCATACCTGTACAGGACCTTGTCGTCTCCATCCGAGGCCGGTGCGGTCCGCTCCTTGAGCGCCGACAGCAGCGGCGTCTTCTCCCGGCTCAAGCCACTCGGCGCATGCCGCGCGCTCTTGGGCGGACGCGCCGCGCGCTCCCCGTCCTCATCGAAGGTGCCGGCGCTCCCAGACGAGGCGGCCGCGGTCCCAAACTCGCGCTTCCTGCCGCTGCGCAGCTGCATCTCCACGGCGCGGCAGCACCACCACCACTGACGCCCTCGGAGCATCAACTGAAATTCAGTTGTGCGCGTAACTGGGACGCTTTGATTCGCTAATAATAGGATCATATCGAGCATGATTGGCTGAAATACAAGGTTACTCGCGCGTAACCCCACCACCTGCATACCGCGACCACGAGACGAGATCCAACAACAACAACAACAACAAGGAGAGTGGCGGCATGGCGGGGTTCGTACAGAATGTGCTTCGCCCGGGGAGCCGCGAGTTCGTGATCGCGCTCAACTGCGTGCTGGCGCTGCTCTTCTCCGTCGTGCTCGCGGTGGTCTACACGGAGCTGGACAACTCGATCCACGCCTTCGTGATGCTATTTATCGTGGTCGGGCTCACCGTGTCCATCAACGTGTTCATCGCCGAGGCCAACCGGCTCAAGGACATCCCCGCGGGCTTCGACGGCGGGGCCGCCGCGGCCGCAGTCGCGCAGAAGGCAAGCGAGCGCGTCAAGACGGACTAGCGCCTCGCGTTCGCCTCGTGCGCCGCGCTGTTCCGGGGCCGCAACGCGATCCAGGCGGGCACGTCCAAGATAGGAAGCAAGTAGCCCCTCCACGTCGACGGGTCTTTTGATGGGCATCAACAAGAGTTCGCTGCATTATCACATCCTGCGCGCTCGTATCTGTCCCCTCGCCACGATGAAATCCACACGCAGGCCGCCGGCTGGGGTTACACGTCGTCCTCGGTGGCCATGCCGCACATGCGCTTGCAGCACGTGCGGAACATGCTGCGGCCGTAGGGCACGAAGGACAGCGTGTACCACACGAGCGCGGAGAACTGGATCACGACGGACAGCAGCACGAGGCCGACGCGGTGCGGGATGTGCGGCGAGAAGCACAGCACGAGCGTGAGCACCATGAACGCGAGGTACACGACGGCCGACCAGCGGCGCTTGGAGTGGAACATGGTCTCGATTTGCTTGCACGGGCCGACGAAGAACATGGTGCAGCACAGCGACAGGAGGTTGCCGATCGTGTACGCGATCGCGAACGGCGCCGGGTTGCCGCGCACGAGCCGCGCGAGGCGGAACGTCGAGCCGAGCGACAGCAGGAAGCCCAGCACGAAGCATGTGATGAAGCCGATCACGCGCTCCTGGTACGACAGGCTCGGGCACAGCGAGTTGATGCTCGCGCGCAGGTTGTTGGCCTCGCTGGGCGTCGGCTGGCCCACCTCGGGGTCCAGCAGCTTCTGCTTCTGCTGCCGCAGTTTGTCTAGCATCGTGTCCGCCCGGTCCCCGCCTCGCGGCCAAAGATCCAATGCCAGCGCCGTCCTTGCGTCTCTCAACCCGGCGCGTGAGGCTTCCAATATGACCCCGACGCTTCGTTGGAATCAGGGTGTTCCGCGGTCGGTGGTGTGGAGTGTGTCGTAACCCAGAAGTTACGGACCCGACTGACCTCCAAAACCTTACTGTACCCCAAGGTTACGATACATTGTGTGGCTTTAGCGTCCTCTGCCCTCACAACCGAGTGGTCGACCCGACAAGGCAAGACGGCGCATTACCACCAGCCCGACGGCCGACTTGGACGCCTGCTTCTCCATGACGGCGCGGCTGCAGGAGGCGCAGTTCGCGTGCTTTGACGACGGCGAGGCCGAGCGCTTCTCCCCGGGGTCCGAGGGCTCGCTGGGCGCTGCGGGGCTGCCGGCCTTCGCCGTCGCGTTCCCGCCCGGAGTGCGCACGCAGCCGGCCAAGAGTTTCGCGCGCGGTGCGTGTGATGGCGTGTACCGGCGGGTGTGGCGAGGTGGTGGCGGGGTTACTGACGTGGCTGGACGTGTGTTTATTGGGGCAGTTCGCTCGCTCGAGTGCACGGGCTCGGGCAGCTTCTACTTCCAGAATGAGGCGCTCAAGGACCGCTTCGTGTGGTAGGACACATCGACCGCTTCCTCAGCAACGAGGCGACACTAGATAACTAACGGGTGCTGTGGCCGGTGGACTCGCGTCCGCTGTAGCTGGCGCGTGATCAAGAACGTGGTCATCCTGCGCGAGTGGAGCCTGCACACGTCCCTCTCGCAGAACGGCGTGCGCCTCGAGTTCCCGGGTACGCTGCTCTCTGCTCTGGACCGCATTACAGAGTACCTACGCGTCATGCTGACTGGAGTCTACGTGGTGGCGTTCTTGTGGCAGCGCCGGTGGTGGCGACGGGCGTGTTCGCGGTCGAGTCGTGGGAGGACAACGGCGTGACGGTCAACATCGTGACCCACGCGGGCACGATCCACCACCTGACGTACTCGGTGCCGTCCGATGACAAGCAGAGCGTGTTCGCGCACGCGGACGCCGCGGCCGTGCCGCCCAAGCCTGCGTCGTCGGTCAGGTGCGACGTGATGGAGAGCCTGGCGACCGAGGAGATCATCACGGTGGCGCTCTGGGTGAACGAGTTCAACCTGACGCTCGGCACGGACTCGGGCCGCGTGCTCGGCGTCAACTTCGGCCTCCCGTCGTCGTCGTCATCGGGCGGTGAGGTGCAGGAGTTCGCCTTCTCCGACGAGTCGATGGCCAGGTGGCTCTGGCACGGGCTTCTCAAGTCCAGGCAGAGCGACGACAGCCGCCGAGCCTCGGTGCTTGCCATGGCGTGCTTCCCCATCGAGAGCGACGATGACAGCGAGGAGAATGACGTGTGTCTTGTCACCATCTCGGCGGATTGCGTGCTGCGCGCGTGGTCGTACGGCAGTCAGTCGTGCCTGGGCAAGCAGCAGCTCGGCGACATCGAGGCGGCTAGCATCGTGCCTGGCGCGGATTCGGCTGACGTGAGCGCTGTGCACGCCAAGGTTGTCGCTCTGTCGTCGACCTCAAGCGACAACTGCCGGCTGCTAGTTCACATTGACACGACAGCGGGCTACTCGCAGGAGATCTTCCTGGTTCGCGGCGACATTGTGCCGCTCGCGTCCAATGGGCAAGTGGAGCTCGAACTGGACGTCGCGCGCGTGTTCACAGTCGGCAGCTCCACGGAGAAGGCGGTCGGTGGCGGCGACTACAAGCGGCTGAAAATGGTCGACTTTGCAGTCGACAAGAATTACTTGTTCTCGGCGTGGCGCTCGTCGGACGGTGACGTTGTGTACAGCCACCCGAATCCGATGGCGCTCACTGGTCCGCGCATGATCCAGGGCGAACCTGTCAGCAGCTTGAACGACCAGATGCTGCAGTTCCAGGATGACGACGACACTTGGCCGTTCGACCTGAAGGAGGAAGACATCGCCTCGCGGATTGACGTGAGTTACATACCGAGAGAACGCCTTCTCGGTGACCGAACTTGGTCGGGATTGCTGTGATAGCTAACGCCGCTTTCTCGTGCTTTTGACAGGATTTCTTCTGCGAGCGCGTCTTTCTGCCTGGGCGGTTCTCGCGCCAGAACCTGTACATGGCCACGCTCGAGTATGTCGGGAGCAAGAGCGTCTCCCTCAGCCCACTCTTCTTGCAGCTCGGACACCAGCAGTCCAAGTACAAGGAGTTGCTCGTCCGCGTCGTGTCGGACAAGTGGGTGACGGCCGTGAACAGCGGCAGCGGCGTCTCCCGCCATGCGACCGAGCCGAGCATCTTGCGCATTGAGATCTGGAAGGACCTCATTGCGCTGTGCGCCAAGCACTGGCGAACGGAGAACGTACCGATCGGCTTCGCGATCACCATCAACTCGCTGCTTCCTGGCTGTCCCGTTCTGCTGCGCCGCAACCGCATTTCGCTGTTGTTCCCGTCGGCACCGTCGATCGCCACTGCATTCCTTCCTCAGGGCTCGTCAGCCGGTGCCGAGTGTGTGCGCGACTTGATCACCCAAGTACTACCGGCGTTCGATGCGTTCCCGAGCACCAGCTTCCGCTCCTTCATCCACCGTGAGGTTGCGGATATCGTGTCGGAGTGGAAGGTGGAGTCGTTTGTCGCTCTCGCGCGCCACTGCGTTCGCCTGGGCCTTCGTGGCGACTTTGCTGGCTCCTCCTCTGAAGTTTCTCCGGAGATTCAGCTGACGCGGTCTGTTCTACACCTGAGCAAGATCATCGGCACGGACTCGGGATTCCATCAGCAAGTGTTCCGCGACTTGGTGGAGCACCTGTTCCCGTTCGAGCTGTGGCGTGGCCATGGGTCCTTCAAGCCGGCGTCTCCGCTGAAGCGACCCGGAAATGGGTACGACGACGAGGACGACGAAGGCGACGACGATGGCGACTATGCTATGGATGACGTGTCGGTCGCGTCTGCTGCTACGGCAACGGGCGAATACTACGCAGGTCGTCGCGCCTTCTTTTCTGGCAACGAGATGTGTTTCGCGTTCGACCAAGTGGCGTCGCGAACAATCGACGCCATGAGCAACCAAGCGCTGCGCGTGGTGCTCCTGCTGTCGTATCTCGTCGACTCCCGCCCTGCCTTCATTGACTCGGCAGTGCTGAGGCGGATCCTCCAGGTGCACTTGCCCAAGGCGATCACAATTTACCAGCGCTGGGAGCTGAGTCGGTGGATCGCGAGCCAGAACATCATGCACGCGACGGAGCTTGACGCGGCTGCGACCAAGTCATCTGCCACCCTGCTGCCACCGCTGCTTCAGCTCTTCCTTCGCGACGTGAACGCGCGGCTCAGCCGCTCGAGCGCATTCAAGCGGTCACTGTCGGTGCTGGAGGTCGCCTTGCTAGACAACCGTGTGCAGAGCGAGCAAGCGCACAATGTGCTTGCCACGTTCACGCGCGATATCCTGCAGTATGTGTCGCAGCCCAACGAGTCGCTCGTGCGCTTCCTGCAACGGCGCAAGCAGTTCAAGCTGCTGCGCGCCATGTTCTGCTGCAACTTGACTGACATCAGTCTCCACGGCAGCGGCGGCGTGAAGAACGAAGCTGGCCACGCTGGAGACGATCGCATGCTCCACCAGTACATCCGCTCGATCGGGGAGTGCCTTGCGTGCGAGGGCCAAGTGGCCGCGCGCCAGGAGGACAAGAACCAGGCGTACTGGTGCTTCCAGCAAGCGATCCGGTGCTTCAGCATTTGCCTGTCGTCGTTCTTCACCGACAAGGACGAGTACGCGAGTCTGCGTGACAACGACGAGTCCACGCGCCGAGCCGCCGAGCGGTTCGTGTACGAAGCGGTGGGCGTGCTCAAGCAGACGATCCCGCGCGGGTTTTACGAGCAAATGCTCGGGTTCCTGTGGACAGTGGCGACCCAGGCGTTCAATCGTGCGGTCGAGTCGGACGCGGCACTCCAGTCGTTCGTGTGGGTGAACCTGTTCAAGTACTCGGTCGAAGAGCAACTCTTCCGAGACGCGCACCTCGCGCTCATGCACATCATGGACCTCGCTGCTTCGGCGTCTGCTTCGGCGTCTGCTTCGTCGCCGTTGAGCTCCCCCACTGCGTCGGGCATGGCGAATGGCGTCACTGGGGTGGAAGCCAGCGACGACATGAGCACGGCGGGCGAGTGTGCGAGCTACCTGGTGAAGGAGCTGTGCCGCTACGGACGTCTGGATCTCGTATGTGACCTTCAGTGGGGTGCCGTAGAGGGCGATGTCGAGAAGCAGCTGCAGTGGCAGGCCGCCAACGCCAATGTCATTGCCCACGGCGGCGGGGCACTCGGCTTCAGCGGGTTTGGCACTGGCGGTGGAGGCGGCGAGAGCGCTCGCCTGGACCGCAGCGTGTTGCTGCACTACAACTTGCTGTTCGCGTTCTACTCCCGGCGGCAGCAGCCTGCGAACGCCGCGGCGGCCATGTACTCGCTCGCGCTGCGCCTCCGTCTAGCCCAGGCCAACTCGCCGTCGGTCGTGTCCGATGCGTTGAAGGCACAGCGAGATGCGCTCAACGCCGCGCACCTGGCGCTGCAATCGCTGCCTGCGCAAAACCGGTGGATCGTGCGCAAGCTGCACACAGAGGAGCTCATCCGCTCGGCCGCGGTGCTCGAGAGCGCCAAGGAGTCGGCCGCTTCCAACTCGGCGGCGCTGCACCTCGTGTCTCTCGAGGATGTGCAGCGTGAGATCGCGGTGCTGGACGGCAAACTGCGGCTCCTGGGCGTGTTCGGACTCGAGGAGAGCGCGCTGCTCAGCAGTATGAGCGCGGATGAAGTGGTCGCGCTGCTGGTCGACGCCGCCGTTCAAGCGTGCGTCGCCGACGCTATCACCAGTCGTGGCGAGCGGTTTGCAGTTGTCAACCGCAGTCTCTTCCGGGGAAGCGGGACGACCGCCAAGATGACGCTGTCCGAGAAGCGGCAGGCGGCGACCGTCGCGCTGGAACTCGCGGTTGACGTTGCTCGGAAGCGCGAGACGAGCGGGGATGAGCCGACGAGCACGCGTTTCGGCAGCATCACCAAGTCGCTGGCGCGGTACTGCGTCGCGAACCAGTACGGGGGTACTCGCGTCTCGAACGAGACCTGCGCGCTGTGTTGGGAGATGCTGTCGCTGTACCTGCGCGCGGTCGAGTCGCTGGAGCAGTACGAGATGGCGGCCGAGACGGTCCTCGCATGGGACGCGGGGAGCCAGAAGCCCGTGCTGCCGCGCTGGTTGTACGAGGCGCTCTCGCATCCTGTGCGCGGCAATCCGAGCAAGCTGCTGTCGCTGTACCTCAAGCACGGGCTGCTGTTGGACGCGCTCGCGCTCGCCGAGGAGAGCGTGTCGGCTTCGTCGGAGCTCCTAATGCAGGACGGCGAGATCGGGTTCCAGAAGCGCGCGATGGACGCGGCCTCCAGGTCGACGGCGCTGCCCTGGATCTCGTACCACCTGATGGACGCGGTGCTGGACGCCGCGCGGTTCGCGCTCGAGAGTCGAGGCGTGCGGGACGCGGAGACGTCGGCGCTCGTGCGCGACCGCGAGCGGCGCCTGCGCGACAGCCTGGGCAAGTACTTCCGCTTGGTCGCAGCACTCGAGCAGGCTCGCGCGGCCGCTGGCCTGGCGCAGGACGGCGCCTTGCTGCTGTGAGTAGATGGTCATGACCAGGTAGCAACATGGTTCACGTCGCGAACGTTGGCGGCATTCGCTTCTCGCTCTCTTTCGACTCATTCAGACAGTCAGGAGCTTGCTTGACGTTCCGAGCTCTTTGTGTGGTGCTTTTCTATCAAAGATCGATGTCGTCTATTCTCATGGGAGGCTAACGCTAGCAGCGCCATGAGCTGCAGCGGTCGTCACTACACGTCTGCAGACTGTATTGTGACCGCCATTGGCTTTCAGACGTCGCTACTTTTACAACGATGACCATGGACGAATGCAAAGATGGTGATGAAGAAGGTTTGGAGTGGGGAAACTCAGCTTTCCGAGTCGAATCAAATGACGCGGCGACACACGCCGCGCCTCATACGAACGAGACCTAAAAAGGTAAATCATCGTTTCCCTCGCGTGCACTCGAGCATGCACAATGGACAGATAGAGACGCGCAGCCTCAACACGCACTGCGGACTGCATACACAGCTCAAGACGACGGCACAGACAGCGTCCACAAGTCCACCGCAGGTCAAGAAGACGAGGAGCTTGGCTGGGGCGGCGACGGCCGAGAAATGGCCAAGTGATGGCCGCAGGTGCCATGCTCCACCAGAGCTGCTCACGCTTTGGTTGGCTCTGTGACCTCGCGATTTTCCGACCAATGGCGTGCGACTCTCCCGTATTTTGGCCAATCATCGATGGGGATAAATCCAGCTGCGAATGAACTACCAATATGCGCGATTGATTGTCGGAAATTACAAAAAGGGCCTGGTCATCGGCCACATGAGGAGGAATGTGATCATCCGCGGCATCCGCGCGCTTGATGGAGATCTACTCGTCCTTGCGCTGGGCGCGCAGCAGCTGCTTCTTCATCGCGTGGAAGCGCCAGAGCATCCTGCGGAGCGACGGCGACACAAGCGGAGGCACGGAGTCAGCACGACGCAAAGCTCGAGACGGCAGTCATGGCGGCGGACGAACGCACCAGTAGATGGTGAAGGTCAGCGCGCTGATCCACCAGTTGCGCTCCATGCGCCAGCGCGTCGCCTTTTTCTGTGGGCAGCACGAGCCATTCATGGACAGTAAGCACTCGTTCTTGACGCTGGAAACCCTCCCTCCGTCGGCGATCGCACCTGCAGGTCGGCCTGGAAGTGCACCTCGGTGTGCAGCTGCTCCTGCGCCGCGTAGCGCTTCTGCAGGTCGTACGTCTGGGCTGTGGACCACAACACCACAAGACGGTCGTGCCGGGTCAGGCGCCAGCGTACTCGTATCATCGCCGTCTTCTCCGTTGCAACACTACGCACCGACGAGCACGACGAACGAGATGAACGTGATGATGGAGAAGATGCGCAGCGTGCCGATGCGGATGCTGAACAGCAGATCGCCGAACTTGACGACGCCCTGGTTGAGCACGAGCCCCGGGAATGGGATCGTGAGCAGCAGCAGCCTGTCCAGTCGCCATGTCACCAGCGACCGTTAGACGACGGTGATCCCTCGCGCATCAAGCGCAACACAACACCGAGCCACGAGCCACGAGCCACGTACAGCACCACAGCCGGGGGAAGCAGTCCGTAGGTCATCGAGGACCACATCGACGCCATGGACATGGAAAGGGGAGCAGGGGCGGGTCGTGGAGGGAGGCGGAGGCGCGAGCTTCTTGTCGAGGTTCTTTGTGCTTGGTTCGCCGTTGAGAAAATGGAAATGATCTGGGAGATCCGAGTGATGTGAGAAGGGTTTCTACCACATCAATGCTACACAAAATTCACACCAAATAGAGTGATGGTTGACTGTGGATTTTTACCGACATTCTGCAATGAAATGGCTTCAAGTTTGCCTTGACGTGCCTGCCATCTTGCTGGTGGTGGTCTGGATTTTCAGGCGTGCTGACGTGGCATCAAGTGTGTCGAGCAGGCCACGGCACCACAAGAAGTTGCTGTGGACTTGGACATGACGGCTGGTTGACGGGAGAGTCGGTGGAAGCTGTCGTGGCGATGTCGTAGAGCATGAAGCACGGCGTAAGCGGTCGGTTTAGATCTAGCGCGTCGGAACCGAAACACGGCGCTGAAGAAGGACAGTGAGCTGTTTCATGTTACGCAGTATTTGCTTGCTGCGATGCCGTTCTCGTTGCTGCTAGCTGGCTTTGCCGACAGAGATACAGTCAAAGTCGCGACGTGCATGCTCTACCCGTGGGTGTTTTCAAGCTTCCCGTCGAGAAGAACGCGTTCAACGCCGGTGTGAAGCTCGCGAGTGGCACGGGCGACCTGCTCTTCTGCGTTGTCGGCTACTTGTACGCCTTGTCGCTGCCGTTCCTCGTGCGCCTCATTGGTGCCAAGTGGGTGCTGTCGCTCTCGCTGT
>JAADYF010000898.1:0-12017 GCA_023338175.1 Phytopythium delawarense | reverse complement strand
TCTCGGCTCGTGAATAGCGGTGGACAGGCATCATTCAATATATGTCTGCTTGACCCGCTTGAAGCTGCCTTCAACTTGGTCGCGTGTTGGTCCTCCAGTCGTGGCATTTGGTATACGGTCTCAAATCAGTTTTACACAAATTCTGATGATAATTTTTCCGGACAGGACATCCATTCGCACCCATGACTTCTGTTTTTTTCACGCCGCACCCGACGTCTCCTCTAAAGTCCGCGCACATACAAACCGCAAGAGAGCGAGGAATCGTGCGCAGCGGCCAGTAATCAAAGCGCCATTTTCAGAGAAAACGCTTTTTGGGGTGGTGGATTTTCATCCGCCCTTGACTTGCCTCCAGTTTGCCTCCAAGTGGCTTCGCCCGCACCAACAGGTTTCGCCTGCGCTTCCAGAGGGCGACGGCTTCGCTCCGTCGTCTCGCGCCGGCGGTGTCCCTATTGCCGCGCCCCGCTCGCTCGGCGCTCCATGGAGACCTGTCTGGTCTGCGGGGCCGACGGCGGCGGTCGACAGCCCCGCGTGCTCGGGCGGGCGCTCGGGCGCTGCGCAGGACGCAGAGACGCGCCGACTGACGTGCGCTGGGCCATGTACCTCCCATGATGCGAGACGGAAAGAATATCCATGTGAAAGGCGGCTTCGTGCAGTCTGCGCCGCCTCACCGGCCGACGCCGAACAGGTCGAACCCGTCGTTCCCGCCAGCACCTCCACCAGGCGCGCCCGCAGTCGCCGCGGGCGCCTCGCCGAACAGGTTGAAGGCGGCGCTGTAGCGCGCGCCGGACGCGCGCAGGCGCAGCACGAGCGGCCGCGGGCCGGAGCGCACGAGCTCGCGGAACTGCGTCGTGTTGACGACCGTGGCACCGTTGACCGACAGGATGAGGTCGCCGGGCGAGATGCGGCCCGTGGCCAGCGCCGGCCCGGGCGCCCCGGACGGCAGCGCCGTGCACTCGCGCACGAGCACGGCGCGCCCGCTCTGCTTGGCGATGATGCCCAGCGCCTGGCCCGAGAAGGTCACCTCGTACTCCTCGTCGCCGCTGCCACTGGCGCTCGCCGGCCGGGCGGCGTCCACGGCGTCGCCCATCGTGCTGCTGCGGCGCACGGCCGCGCCGCCAAAGAGACTCGAGGCCGGGTCCGTGGCGGGCTCGGGCGGCGCTGTCTGGCGCAGCGTCCCGCCCGCCGCGTAGCTGCTGCTGCTCGCGCTCGCGTGCAGGTCGTCGCCGACGATGGCCACGTTCGCCGACCACCAGGGCTGCGCCTCCTGGTGCGTGAACGTCGCCGTGTAGCCCAGATTGGCCTTGAGCCGCGCCGTCTTGCGCGTGACGAACACGTTGCACGCGTTCGAGCGCACCTCAAAGTACACGTCGCCCGACGTGAGCGGCGTCGGCGTGTAGCCGAACGCGAACAGCACCATGGCGCGGTCCGAGCGCCAGTCGCTCTGGCCCACCGCGGCCGATCGCGGTGCGTCCAGGACGCTCGCCAGGCGGCGGCGGCCGAGCGGCAGCACGTGCAGCTCGGCGCCGTCGCGCAGCTGCGCGTTGACGACGAGCGAGTGGCGCGAGTTGTTGACGACGCCGAGCGCGACGCAGCCGCGCGCGCCCAGGCCCGTGTGGTTCGAGTCCCAGTCGAACACGAGGTGCTTGACCTGCTCCATGAACTGCGTCGGCGACTGGCACTGCTCGAGCGCGCGCGAGTGCTTGGCCACGATCTGCGCGTTCGTCAGCTGCTCGTACCGGAAGCCGCTCGCCGCCGCCAGCGACGGGTCCGTCTTGCCCAGGATGGTCGACACGAGCGACGTGACACCGCCCGTCACGACGCTCGTCACGAGCGACGTCACCTGGATCGAGTCGATCAGCCCGAGCGCCTGCGACTTGACCGACTTCTCGTAGAAGCTCGTGAGCGAGTCCGCGAGCACCTCCTGTGTGCCCATGGCCCGCGACAGCTTGAACGCGTCCAGCACGAGGCACGCGTTCTCGATCTTGAACTTGAGGTTCGTCAGCCAGAAGCCCGCGCTCGGGTCCGGCTGGCGCACGTCGCCCTTGCCGCGGCTGAAGCTCACGATCACCCGCACGGGCGCGATCTCGCACGACTCGACGTAGATCTTGCGTCCGGTGATGGACGTCATGGACGCGTCGTCCTCGGACGCCGTCGGGACGAAGTACTGCAGGATGTGCGCGTCTTCCTCGCGGTCCTGCAGCATCGAGCTCGCCGCCTGCGAGAACGAGGAGTACGACCGGTTCTCAAAGTGCGAGACCGTCTCCTTCAGCAGCCGGTTGAGCCGGTCGACGAACCGCATCGACGTCGTCGCCCGCACGTCCTGCAGCTCGACCAGAAAGCGCTCGACCCACTTGTACTTTGCGTGCGGCTTCTCCAGGTAGGTCACCTCCAGGAAGTACTTGCTGCTCGCCCCCCTGTAGTCGCCCGAGCGCGAGACTGGGCACAGCACGACGGGGTTCTTCGAGTGCGGCAGCAGGTCTTCGAACTTGAGCGCCATCAAGTTCATCTTGGCGGACGTCTGCTCCGGCGTCGCGCTCGCCTCGAGACTGATCCTCGACACCGTCAGCCGCGCCACCTCCTCCGTCTCCTCGGCGTTCGCCAGCATCGTGTTCGTCGCCCCAAAGAGGTTCGCGTCGCTCTCCTTCTTGTCGGCAATCGTGACCACGATACCCGCGACTTGGGCGTGGATACTCAGCCGGTCCCAGGTCGGATGGACAGACGAAGCCCCTGCTGACACGCTGCCTCGCAAGCTGTCGTCGTCGGGCGAGGCCTCGTTGATCACGATGACCATCGTCGACTGGGAGATGCTCCCGCGCTTGACCACCACTTGCAGCGGCACGCCTGCCGTCTGGCGAGCCCCCTTGCCGCCCCAGTGCGCGCTGCGCTCCGGGATGAGGATGTCCGACGTCGCGGCGTGGTCGACAGAGAAGGCCCCGCTCCACTCGTACTCCAGGTCGCCAAGCACCGACACGCGCACCTTCGACCGGGTGCCAGTCACCCAGTATAGCGCGTACGTATCGCCTGGCGCGAGCACATGGTGCGCCACATTGCCGTCGCCACTACCCCCGTGGCTCCGCTGACCGTCTTCGTACAGCAGCACTGTGTGCGACGTGTGGTTCATGATCAGGTACCGCGGGAAGAAGCTGACGAGGGTCGTGATGGAGCCAAAGTGGCGCGTAGCATAGTCCGCCGACACGCCAAACTCATACAGCATGCTGGCGCCCGCACCGCCGCCGTTGGCGCTGCCGCGCATCGTCACGACCTCGTCTTGCCAGCTCAGTCGGCGGGGATCCGCGACGAAACGCGTCGACCACTGGCAAGATCCCATCCCGACGCGCACTGCCGGCGGAGACGAGCTGCTCCCGCCGTCGCCGAACGTCGAGTACGCGCATATCTGCGCATTCCCGACCAGCGCGCGGGCCTCAAAGGGCGGCATGTACGACTCGGTATCCGACTCGTTACCGTAAATCAGCTCGAGACCCGTGCGGTTGATGAACCAAATCTCCGCGTACAGGACCAAGTGGACGGCTTTCGTCGCGCTGTCCTCGATCACTTGCAGCAGCATCTTGAACGGCCGGCCGTCCATCCGCTCCAGCATGACCGACAGTACCGTTCCCATCTTGGTGCGCGGGTGGATGAGCTCAATCCACTTGCTCGGCTGGCACCCGTCGATGTCGAGGCAGAACTGCGGCCGCTGCTGCTGGTCCGTCCACCAAATGCCGCATTTGGAGCCCACGGCGACCGTCTCGCCCTTATTGCTGCTTGCGCTCGCGCTGCTCGCCATCACGTTCCTGATCGCGAAAGACACCGGGACGGGCAGTTTGTTGACGAGCACAATCGGCTCCGACAGCGACACCACGCGCAGCGACTGCTCCACAGACAACGACACGGCAAAGACGGCACTGCGGACATCGCTGCCCCCGTAGCCTCCGCCGGTCGCCGCGGCTTCGACTTTCAGCGACACGTCGGATCGCTGCTGCACTGGAATCGGAGCACTCCACGAGAACGGAGACTCGCCGTCGCGCGTGACAGGGCGGACTCGCAGCTCCGTGCCCAGAGAAACCAGCAGCGGGACTGCGGACTCCTTGAACGGCTGGAGGATGCCGATCTCGACCGGGGCTTTCCACGTCGGGTCGTTCACGAGCAACTGGATCGGCATCGACAGCCTGTTCACCACCTTCACTTGCGACGAGACGGACAGGAGAATGCGTCCGTCGACCAGCTTGGCGTAGCAGTTGAGGGAAAAACTCGACAAATGCCCGCTGACGTCCACGAGAGGGAACGCGCGCGAGCCCAGCTGTTCGAAGATGATGCCCTGCACCGGCTGGAACGACGTGTTCCCGAGCTGCACGCACAGACGCATGTTCGCCGCCTCGCGCTCGGCGGACGCGTACTTGCGCACGACACCACTGCCGCGACCCAGCGTGTGCGTGTACCGCAGATCGGCAATGTCTCCGCTGCGCACCACTTGCCGCGCAGTGTTGACCCTGCCGTTTGTCAGCCAGAACTCGAAGTCCACCCCTGTCTCATTGCGAACGACGCACGGAGCGTGCTTCCGCTTCTCGCGCGCCTCGCGACTCGCTCGCGGACTGCCGCTGGATGTGGTAGGCGACTCTGGAGGCGACCCAATCGTTGCCAACCCACTGGCACGTCGCTTCCACGCACCTCCAGCCGATGCCACCACCTCCAGCAACCCATGGGTGACCGTGACTTCCAGAGGATGGTTCGCCGTCAGAATCACGTGGAGCTCGTTCTCGCCCAGTCGGTTAGGCGCGCTATCGGCGTCCATCTCCGCCCCCGATAGCGAGTCAAGGTACACACACCCTTGGATCGCGAGATCCATGCTCCACTCGGTGCACATGGGATGCCAATCGCGCGTATCCGGGTTGTAGTACGACATGAGAACGACGAAGCTGCCGCCGCCAGATATTGTCGTTGCCGGGGGCGACCCGAACATCTTGCCGCGCGTCTGCGCCTCGTCGTACGTGACGTTCAGGAAGAAGTTGCAGCGCTCAAGCTGAAACTGCGCAAGCCCCATGTCGCACCCGTCGCAGTCGTTGATGAGCGTGAGGCATACCGAGGCCATCTCCAACGTTAAGTAGCGGTGGACTTCGAGACCCACTGCGGCGTCCTTCCCCATCGACGACTGGAAGGCTCGTGGGGAGAGGATCCCACCGCCGCCTGCTGACTGTAGTGCAGAGTCGGATGCGGACTCTTCGTCAAGAGCGTTCTTGGCCTTCGAGCTCTGCTTGCGCGTGTATCGCTGCACGGACTCGTTCAGTCGCTCGACTGTTTCCAGCGCCAGGCACACGTCGTCGTGCGATACAAAGACGTCGATCGGCGTGAAGCGCAGCGCGAAAATCTGCTGCTTCTGTCTTGCGTGAGGGAAGAGGTCGCTGATCTCGACGTGGAGCTCGCACGGCTCGATGATCTGGATCAGCGTAGCAGTATCGGTACCAACACTATCGCCGGACGTCTCCCTCGGAACACAGCAACCTTGACGATTGGCGTTCGCCACGGCAACCTCCACCTTCCGCGCATCCAGCACGAGGCTACTCTGGATGTCGAAGTCGGATGTCGCTTGATCATCTTCGTCCTCGTTGCTGGACGCAGACCCGGGCTTCCAGGTGTAAAGCACTGTGAAGTCGGCCACGCACGAGATCTTCGGGCTCAACGGGTTGCAGCAGTCTGCCGGAATGGCGATGCCGACGCGAGTTGCGTCCAGATTGACCGTCAGCGCGAGTTCGGGGCTGTGAGCTTCGAGTAGTATCTCTGTGATGCTCTGTCGACGGCTTCTATTCGCTGATGGCGACAAACCACCCGATCCACGACGACCATCGGCGATCGCTTGTCCTGACTGGGTTCCTGCATTTCCCAACTTCCCAGTGTCGCCTGTAGCCATCGCGCTGTTCGGTTTCGTCGGAAGTGTGAAGAAGTCTGCGAGACCCATCAATGCTTCTGGGATCATGATGCCAGTTACTTGCGAGAGTTTCAGGTCCAGTTGCCCCTTGGGTTCCGTTTCACTCCACGAGTAGACGATCTCCGTCGGTTGCTCACAGAGCATGACCGACCCGTGTTGTCCGAGAACCTCCGGAGCAGCTCCGGTGTTGTTCCCGCTTTCGTCGTCGTAATCCAGGTATTCACCCGCTAAATCCCGCACGGCCAGTGCTCCAATGCGAATCTCGATGCGAGGGTCACAATCGCGCAGCTGCGCGGATGCAAACGAGAACTGGTCGGCGGTCAGAGCAGCAAACGCGCCGTTGGCGGGACTGGTCGTCCCAAATGCTTGGTCAACAAGGCCACCAAGTGTCGTTGAAGGCGAGAGTCGACTGCTTGCAGGGTCGACAGGCTCCTCATCCAACAGAAGGGCACTGACGCCTCGTATGGCGAAGAGCATGCGGATCGTGACTGGGTCCGCGTTTGGATCCATGTACGTGTAGTTCACGGTTGGCCGCAGCGTCTCATCTTCGTTCCCGATACTGCCAAAGAGACTGAACGAGCCGTGCTTGGTGGCACTGCCATTCACGATCTCGTCCGCGCCAAAGTTCTCCGTGAAAAGCGCGATGAACGACAGGTAGCTTGTGCGCGACAAGCCGATCTTGACCTTGTCGATCTCTGACTCGATCGTAAACCGCGGGAGGAACGTATCATCGTTCTTCAGCCGGACATTAGCCGAGATCAAGTCCTCCACACGGATGACCAGATCAATCGGCTCCTCGAGCACGTCAGTGTACAAGCTGGTGCCCTCGTTTCCGGTTGCTCCTGAATCGCGTGTACACAGGATTCGCGCCTGCACAAGGCCGATTTCCTTGTAATCCGCTCGAACCGACCCTGGCTCGACTGCACGAAGCGAAGTCGCACGCTTCAATACCGTTTTCGTGCGCTGCTCAGCTGGACCGGAGCCCTCGTAGCGAACCACACTGGACGGAAAGTGCTCAAGCTTGAGCGTCTCTGCAGTCACCTTCAGGTGGTTGGCGTCCTCGGTGCGCAGTGGCAAGATAAGTGAAGGCTTCGCGATGGAGACTTGAAAGATAACTGACGACTCGTCCGTGCTCAGGAGCAACTGCGTCGCGTTTGCCAGCGTCTGGTTCACCATCGCCCCCATCACGCCTTCGAGCAGATAATC
Organism: Phytopythium delawarense; assembly: GCA_023338175.1. Classification (NCBI taxonomy): domain Eukaryota; phylum Oomycota; class Peronosporomycetes; order Pythiales; family Pythiaceae; genus Phytopythium; species Phytopythium delawarense. Next base: position 4,891 of record JAADYF010000898.1, on the reverse strand, counting down.
CACGAGTTCCAGGACTTGCTGGTGGAAGTAGACGACTCGGATCGGCCGAAAGTCCAGTCGCAACGTGCTCTTTTCTGCGGCCGAGTGCGCTGATGTGAACGCGAACTCCAGGAGCGCTTGCGGCGTCGGCACCGTGCCCACTTTGCTGTTCGGCTGCGGGTCCCTCGAATGCACTTCACGCTCATCAAGACCGACCAGTGGAGCGTAGATGGGGTGTTTCTCCATGCCCATGTCTGTCACGACAAAGTTGCCAACGTGTCCTGCTGCTTGCAACGTCGTCTGCTCCTCTTCCCCGTTCGGTGCGCCTTGCTTCACATGAGTGGAAATCTCCACAGCCGAGTCCTTCATTGCCAAGCACACAAGTTGGCGGTTTGCTTGGTCCTTGTTGAACGTGATGCTGAACTGCACCAGCGACGCTCGAAGCAAAACCTCAGGGAGCAATGCGGCATCCGCTCCTCCCTGCACCTGCTGACCGAGGTCCTCGCACTTCCCTCGATGTTGCTCCGCATCTAGTCCACCTGGCAAGCGACTTGGTTTCTCAGGGACTCGCTCAGGGGACGCTGGCTCGGGGGCGTCTTCGAGGGCGTCTTCAAAGTCGTCGAACTCGCTGTAGAAGTTCAGAGCCGAAACGTAGGCGGATCCAATCCGATACAGCAGCGCCATTGACGACGGGTTCCACTGCACATCCAAGATGTGGCAGCGAACGTCCATGACCACACGTGAGGCCTCCGCCCCCAGCCGCTCAATCACCGCGCTGCTCGACGACGAAGTGAAACCGAGCACGTTGAGCGAGATGAGATCCTGATCCACCGACGAACCCGTGGATATCAGCTCGCAGAAGGTCGAGGTCGAGCTGTACAGCTTGTCGTGCATCATGAGCGACTTCAGCTTGGCCTCGACGGTGTAGTGGGATGTGAACACACTCGAGTCTAGCGACATCTGCAGCAGCCGCACCAGGAAGGCGTCCTTTGCCGCTGTCTCGCGCACGTTCACCACGATCTCGCCGAGGAATACCTGCATCCGCATCACACATGTATCTGCAACAGCAACGGCAGAGCCTCGCTTGTTGGTCGTTGGATGGGCCGCAACGACACTGCCAGTGTTGGTGTGCCCACTGGCAACAGCATCGTCGCTTCCGATCGGGAGAGCATGGCTGATTGGGTTGCTTTCAGCCACCTGCTTCCCTGCGGCAATGATGGACGAGTGGATTCGACCGAGCGCAACGAGCTGCTCCTCGGACAACGAGACAGAGACGCCTGGCACACTCGCGCGGACCTCAAGTTGCGGGGGTGTTGTCGGCGCACGGTCATGCGACGGGTACTTGATCCGACTCGCCTGCTGGAGCGTCTTCACTGACAGATCCAGGCTGAGCTCCTCCACGAGCCTGGCAAATTGCTGCAGCTCGGCATCGGTCCACGTAAGATCCGTGCGCTCCCCCAACAGCACCCGGACGTTTTTCATCTCGAGACGCCACGCGAGCTGGCGAGCGGTGGCGTCCAAGCTGTTGACGGTGTTTGCTCCGCTGTTGCCGTCGTTGGCGAAGCTCAACTTGCCGAAATCGACCACCAACACTGCTCCCTCCGGCTTGAACGCATTTTCTGGAACAACAATCACTGGCGCGTTCACGTCGACCAACACGTCATACACCATCTCCCGGCGGCTGGTGTCGATCGACTGCAGCACCGCGTCTTCGCCTCCTTCGTCGCTCGAAAAGATCCATTCCGACACGGACGAAGTTGCAAACTGCCACACCTTGTCGAGCTGCTCGTCCGGCAAGAGGCTTACGAAGAAGTGGTGGAGCGAAAGCACGAAGAGCGGGTCTGCCATCAACCGGATAGGCATGCAGCTAAGCCGGACTTTCAGCACCATCGCATCCAGCTCTGCCGCCTTGGTCTCTGTCGTCGACGCCTTCTTCATACTTGCGTCCAGACTCAAGCATGGAAGTCTTTTGGCAGCGTCGCTTGTGGATGGCGACAGCGTGCAGAACGTGTGAAATGGTGTCCCCAACGCGCTTGAGTTCAAGATCTCGAAGTGCTGCAGCCGGAAGCGCGCATCCCACTCGTCGAACGGCTGGACGTTGACCGCAAGAGATCCCGTCAGCGTCGCAATCACGAATGGCCGCCGCTTGCCCGCCTGGTACAGCTCCAGGCTTCCTCGCGCAAGCTGGAGCTTGACAGAGAACAAGTTGCACCCCGACGGAACCTCGTAGCTCGTCTCCTTGAGCACAACTTGGTCATACGCTTGTTTCAAGTCGGCGCGTCCTTCAGCAGTCAAGATGCCATCAAGCGAGCCCTCGTCGTCCTCTGCGTCCCCGCTCGTCTCGGTGGCTCCGCCGAAAAAGTACGAGTACCACGAGGATCCGCCCTGCTGAGCACTGACTGCCGCTGCCTTTTCAGTCTCCCGCTTCTTGCGCTCTGCTTCACGGAGCTCCTCTTCTTCGGCAAAGTCTCGCGCGGCCATGATGACATCGACGGGATACGTGTTCTCGTACTGCGCCTTGAACTGTCCGTGCTTGGAGTCGGCTTCCAGAGGAGACTGCTTGCGCAACTCCATCCGGAAAGCCTCCATGTACAGCCTCAGCTCAGCGATTGAGCGGGAGACGCTGGACGCCCGGATCCGGAGGCGCGGTGACGGGTGTCGAACGCGTGGGAGGCTTTGCGGGTCGCCGCTGTCTGCAGGCTCTGCGTCGCCATCCCTCCGCGCACTTCGCTTGCGCGTCAGCGCCAGCCTCACGGCGTAGTCCCACCACTCGCGCGGCCGCTCCGTGGCGCCGTGGAACGGCCTGCGCCTCGCGTTGGCGAAGTGCGCCTCGACGACGCGCCGCCCGAGGAACGCCTTGTTGAGGAACATGATGTCCTCGTACTGCTCGCGCGAGATGCCGCACGCGAGCGCCTCGATCTTGGCCTGCACCGCGTACTTGGCGACCGCCGAGTAGTCCTGGCTCTCGTTCTTGGTGAGCTGCACCGCGAAGGAGAGCGGCTGCAGCACCCAGAGCCGCTGCCCGTGGCGGCCGGCCGCCTCGCCTGGCGCGTCGCTCAGCGCGCCGATCATCTCGAGCATGGCGGCCGTCACGTCCTCGCGCGTGTGCAGCAGCGCGCTGGCATCGCCGCGCGGCAGACGGTCCCAGTAGACGCCGACGCGCGTGAGCGAGAGAGCCTTGTGCGTGAAGGCGGCCTTGCCGGCGCTGCGGTCGAGGAACACGTCGTTGCCCTCGGCGTCGGTCGAGTGGAAGCGGAAGCTGTCCACCATGACGCCGCAGGCGAACGGGTGCTCCGGGTTAGACACGGCATCCTCGTACCGGAGGTGCACGTTGCGCAGCGTGACCTGCAGGTTGTCGACGATGCGCGCCGAGAGCCGCGAGAGGAACGTGCCCTCGTCCTCGCCCTCGAACCGCGCGCGCGCCGTGAAGCGGTCGTGCTGGCGCACCAGCTCCAGGCGCTCGAGCCGGTTCTGCTTGGACTGGCGGCGCTCGGCCGCCGTCGGCAGCGCCGTGTTGGGCGCCACGAGCGCCGTCACGCCGTCCACCGTCACCTGTACGCTGGCGCTGCCCAGCTGGTTCCACGGGACGACCACGTGGATGCGCTCCACGGCGCCGCGCACCACGCGCACGGGCAGGTCGAGCTCGGCCAGCGCGTGCGGCTTGAGCGCCAGGCGCTGCAGCGTCAGCTCGCCGCTCCATAGTCCCACCTGCAGCGAGTCGCTGCTCAGCCCGTCCACGTACTTGCCCAGCTGCGCCTCGAGCACCGACGAGATGATCGCCTTGGCCATCGTCGCCGGCGCTGGGCGTTCGCCTTTCTTCTTTGCCTTGGAAGAAATGCCTCGAATCTATCAATTATCTCGTCGATCGGATGAGGCGTTTACGGTAAAACTAGTATCAAAATCATACTTTCGGCGGCGGCTCGCGGAGACGGTTACAAAAATGCCCATTTTGTATCCGGAGGACGACGGTACTCCTTTCAGCCACCGACCATTCCAAATCAGGAAAAGTACATTTCTCTTACCGATTCGATGACTTGACCGATTTCCTATCAAACTAAACCCGTTCGCGACCAAACGGCCCTTTTTGAGCCATTTCACATTAATCTCAAATAGTGGTGCGGAAAATGGCTGCGAAATGATCTTTTTCGGACCATTTCGCAGAACTTCAACTGACTAAAGTTGACAGTTTTACTCGTTCTTGTGATTGCTGGTTTTGGTCCATGTCCATATATTCATCCTGTTCAAATGTTTTGGCGCGAAACGCCCTAGCGTCCAATTTCATGATCGTGTACCAAATCCATTATTATTGAGTCACCAAGCGGTGGTTAAATGGTTTCAATCGAATCGATTCTATAATTTAACCACAACGACACGACTCAAGTGAAATGGATTTGGTAGGCCGGAGCCAAATCTCAAGCTCTGCGTGAATTCATATCTGCAAACGACATGCACCAAGAGCTAGCATTATATCTCAAACTCGGAATGCAGCAATCATAATGTCAATAGCTGCTGTGGTCTTCACGCAGTGAGGGCGTGAAGTGACCTACCTACGCTGATTTCGGGCGTTCCAAAGGCGAATGTCGACGCCTCCGAGTGCTAAAAAAAAATGAATGACAAGCTTTTTATCTGCACAGCTCAGGAATCCAATACAAACACCAAGAATCCACAACATCTTTATTCACAAATTGGAAATACAATCATACCACTAATACTAACAGTTGTTTAACCACCGCTTCGCGTCTCAACAATAACAAAAGGTACAGGTTTCGTAAACGGCTCGAAAACTAATAAATCCGCGAGGGCTCTAAATGCGACCAAATATACCCAGCTGATAGATTGGCATCTTGTGAGTTCACAGAGCCCCCTAAGAAGACTTGTAGCTGCTCTGGTTGCAGAGCAACAAGAGCTCCAG
>JAADYF010000897.1:0-12019 GCA_023338175.1 Phytopythium delawarense | reverse complement strand
TCATTCACAAGCTGCCGCAATGCCGTCCCAAAGCGCGCCTTTTGTTGTGCCCCTGAAAAGAGCGGGCCCGGTGGTTGCGTCGGTCTGCACGTCAAGTAGATGGCAAGAGCAATGATCCAGCAAGTCGTGGGATTCACTGGATTTGCGTACATATGCCGCGGGTCTTTTGGTCCTTTGCCCTCTTGATTTGTCTTGGACTTGTGCATGGTGCATCCGACGCTGTCTTCATGTGCACTCAAGTTCTCCGTACAGAGCGACTTGACTGAGTCTGATCGACACATGAGGTTCCATTGGGTAGTCAGAAAGAAATGAGCAAACCCGGCGTCTTGGCGAAGCAATGTTGCCTCGCAGAGCTCGTGGTACAGCGAGTACGGCAGTGGATCCTTTCCAGACACTGTTGGCGCCCCGCCTTGGAGTTTTGAGGCCTGCAAGCGCTTCAAACCTGAGAAGAACGTGGACATGCCCTTCTCGTACGCCGATGGAAGTGGCAGCTCTTTTCGACGGTAGAGATCTTTGGTGGCACTCCGGAAGCCATTCTGCGCACTGACACCGACAGTCTTGCGTTTTTCAAGTAGGAACGCCTCGAAATCCGCAGATGAAAAGCGCCGCAGGTTGATCTGGCCGGTCTTGTCGAAATAGAGGCGCGAGTCTTGCCCTTTTGAGTTGACAACCCATCGCGACAGCGCTCGAAGGCTTCCAGCATAAGCACGCTGAGTTCGTGCGGATATACACGCCTCTCGCACGTCCCTTGACGTGATCGGCTCTTCGTCAGGCGTGCCAGATGCCGCAGCAATGTACACGCATTCGACAGAAGTTGCAGCTGTTGTAGCTGGCGTAGCCGGCTTCGCGCTGGCCACCATTGCGCTGACTGCCGTCGTGCTGGCCGGCTTCGCGCTCAGCGCCGTCATGGTGGCCGGCTTCGCGCTCGACGCCATCTCGCTGAATGCAGTCGTGCTGGCCGCCTTCGCACTCGACGCCGTCGTGGCCGGCTTCTTGCTCGACACCCTCGTACTGGCCGCCTTCGCGCTCGACGTCATCGCCCTCGACGCCCTCGCCGTGGTCGGTTTCGTGCTGTCAAGCTTCGCGCTCGCTGCCATCGTGCTCAATATCTTCCTTCGTTCTGGCCGCCTTCGTGCGCCGAAAGGCTCCTGATTTTTGGCGAATGGCGTGCAGCTAACTTTCGTCGGACTTCCTGGCTTGCAAATTCAAATGGTATAGGCAAATCAAGTGGTTCAACCACAACTATTTTTAATGAAAGCAAAAATGGAGGCCTAAAATCCTACAAAACCGTATATAACTCTAACGAAACATTGACAATCAATAATAGAGGATCGCGTTCTTTTTTTTTGCCATTCACGTCCAATCCGTTGGATACGGACATTATCCGTGTTTGGCGCCTTGTCGTCCACATTCTCCGCCCCACTTTTCCGAATCGCGTCGGACCGGCCGAATGACATGGCGTCGGTCGCCGGCGTCCGCTGCGGGGCCCTCGCCGGCGCTCGCCGCGCGCTTCCACGACGCGCTGCGGGCCGCGGACGTCGCGCTCGTGCGTGAGCTCGTGTTCCGCGAGCCGCGGCTGGCGAACGCGCGCGACCCGACGCGCGGGCGCTTCAAGGCGACGCCCGTCATGTCGGCGACGCTCAGCTGCTGCTCGTCTTCTTCCTCCTCCTCCTCCAGACGCAGTGAAGCGGCTACTGCGAACCGAGCGGTGGTGCTCATCCACCTGCTGGCAGCCAAGGGCGCCACGCTGCAGACCAAGGACGAGCGCAAGCGGCAGGCGCTCATGGTCGCGTGCGCTTCCGGCGCACACCCGAGCATTGTGCGCTGCATCGTGGACTGGAACCACGCAGAAGGCGCTGCGCTGTCGTGGAGCGACGAAGACAGCGACGGACAGACGGCGCTCATGCTGGCGTGCGCGAGCGGCCACGGACGCCTGGCGGCTTTCGTCATGGACAAGCTTCTGACGGCCAGGGACTGGGACGACGTGCGTCACCCGCTGCAGTTGCTGGCGGTCGCTGTGGCGTCCAGAGATGAACGCAGCGCCGTCGAGCTGCTGCGCGCGCGGTCAGTGCAGCGCACAGTGGTCCAGGACAGGGGCAGCGTCGACAAGATGACGCTGCACGGCGAGTGGAAGCAGGTCGACGCTCGACGAGAGGACGGCGCGTCCGTGGCCATCTGCGTCGCCGGCGCCGTCGAGCACGGCATGAGCCGACTCGTGCAGGACATGCACGCGCTCAACAGGGAGCGCGTCGGCCGCGCGGCGTGGCTGGCGGTCCACCGCCTCCAGACGCGCGAGGCACCGCGGCGGAAGTCGAGTCGCCGGCGTGTTGAAGCGCAGCCAGCGCCTGAGGTTGTCGTTCCACGCGGGATCGCGGACGTGATAGACCTTCACAAGCGGGACACAGTGTGGGAGAGCGTCCGACTGCTGTTCCTCGTGCGCTTCAAGCACGTGCGGGCTCCTGCGCCAGGGTACGCTCGCTCACGGTCTGCGTCTGCTGTGGGGTTCATCCGGCACGTGGCGAGCCTCCCGGACGACGTGTTCCAGTCCGTCGTGGACTACGTGAAGCAACCGTTCGATGATTATGCAGAGGCACAGAAGGAGCACTTCCGCGTGCTTGTAGTGCAGGACTCGTGGTGACCGGTTGGAGATCAAACCACTCCACGACGAGGACAGCGTGTGACTGACTGGTGGAGCAACATGGATTCCTTCGTCCTCATCTCCTCCTTACACGCTACCAGCACGACCCTGACCGCTTCTTCCTTCTCCCTTCTCCTTTCTTCGTGGCGTTGATCGCCTCCATTCAACGCAGCAGTCTCCTGACAGCGTACCACCTCCGGCAACTCCTTTCACCCACTGAGCTTCGTGATCGCCATCTTGGACCCGACTTGAATGCTGAAGCTTTGCCCGACCAGCGACAGGTTGTTACCTGCCTTCATCTGAACGATCCACGAGGCCGAAACATACCCGTCGTATCCTTGGCAATACGGGACGCTGCAGCAAAACTCCGCTTGATCGTCCTTGAGCAGCTGGAAGAGGGAGTTGTAGTCATTCACAGTGTGCGAAATGTGCATCGCCACGAGGAACACCCCATCCGACAGCACACGGATCTTGGTGTCGTTGCCCACTGCAATCAGATTGCTCGACACCGGCTTCCATGACACTGGCTGGTTGGCTTTCGATGCAACAGCCACGTCAAGATGAGCCACCGTCAGGCTCGGCAGCCTGCCGCTGACAATCCGTTCCACCTCTTGCTCCACATCGAACAAACGCGACTCGGCGATGTCGATGCGTTCAATAACGACCGGCTTCAGCGTCAGCGAGTATGCCGGCGACCACGACGCAGAGAACACGTTGATGTGGACAACGAACTCGAGTGTCAGCCCGTTGTCTGCGTCGAGTAGCTCGCGTTCGACAGGAGCCACCGACTTGTCATCTGCATCTTCCAGCGCGGCCTTGAAACACTACGGAAGGACTCGCGGTTGAGCTGTCGGCTTTCACCATATTGGAGCCCTATCTAATGAACGAACCTCAGCGTATTCACCAAGCTTCGCGCCAGGGATCGCGTTCTCCGATGAGACGAACTCGTCCAAGCCAAGGAATCCCGACTGCCTGTGTCGCAAGACCACCAGTGAGGAGTGGCCGAGTACGACTTATCGGTTGCGAGGAGGGGTTACCACTGCTTCTTGCTCTTACGATTCTCGAGCCAGACGTTGAGCTTGTTGCCTTTCAGCGTGAGGATAAAGCGGAATGACGACTTTGGGTATGACCGGAACGACGTCAGGCCGTCAAGCTCGAGTGTCGTCGGCGCCATCAGCTCCACGATCCGTCGAGCGAATTGCGTCGTGAAAGTGCGTGAGGCAAAACCCGGACGGTGCGTCGCCGCAAGCTGGAAAGTTGGAGAATGAGAGTCGCTGAAAGTGGCCGCGGACGAAAGATCTCGGGACCGCACCATGACATCCGTTCACGGAGCTCACTCCATGACACGTTCTCCAATCGCTTTCCTCACAAAGGCCAGCAAGTTTCTCGTCGTTCTCTCACACGTGTAGACATCCTTCAACTGATGCATTGAAACAAGGATTGATGTGGCGAAAGACACAGACTCATCGCCCCGGTAACTTCAGCCAAAAACAGTGGACAAATGCATCTTGCGTTTGAGACGCTGGAGGCGCTCATTAACCACCTGGCAACAAACCCTGATGCTGATTTACAGCGTAACCTACGTGGTAAACCGTCACCGACAAGCAGCCTTCGCGATCACCATCTTGGCTCCAGCGTCCATACGAAAGCTGCACGCTTTGAAAGCAAACACGTCCCCTCCCTTCAGCTCCAGCACCACTGACACCGCCGCGAACCCGCTGTAACCCGACCGGAAGTTGCGGTTCCCGTAGTAGTCGTAGCTGTTCCTGGCGTTGGGATCGTGGAGAATCGTCTCGAGCAACACGTTCTCGCCGCTTTTCACCAAAGCGATGCTTGCGTCGTGGCACGTGACGGAGTACGGAGCCTGCAACGCAACCACGTGCGTGCCATCCGCGAGCGCGCGAATGTCGCCATTGGCATCAGCCGCAAAGCCAATATCTGATTGTGCGCTCCAGACTGCTTTCCATCTCCTGAGGTATTCTCCGTCGTCTTGAACTCCGACATCACGCTTGGCATCTCCACCTGGCTACAGCGCACAGCCTCTTGCTCCACGTCGAACAAACGCGACTCGAGGATGTCAATGCGCTCGATCGCGATCGGTTTGAGCGCCAGAGAGTACTTTGGCGACCACAGAGCCTCGAACACCCCTTGATGTGCACGACGAACTCGAGCTTTAGCGCGTTGTCCTTGTCGATGCGCAGCTCTCGCTTGACGGGGTCATCTTTCTTGTCATCTGTCTTCTCCAACGCTCTCTTGAAGCACTTCCAATCCGCACATGCCAAGCCGTTAGGGTGGTCGTGTCAGTGTTATCGACGGTTTGCTGCTGACCACGGCGACTTACATTCGCATACTCGGCGAGCGTCGCGCCTGGAATCGCGTTCTGCGACGTCACGAACGCATCCAGTTCAATGAAGCCCGACTGCGTGAGGGGATATAGCGTCATTATTAGCTGCATCCAGCTGGAACAAAGAGTACAAAGCATATCATCCACTCACCACTGCTCCTTCGACTTTCGGTCTTCCAGCCAGACGTTGAGCTTGTCGCTCTCGAGCGTCAAGATGAACCGGTACGACGTGCTCGGTCGCGACCGAAACGAAGTCAAGCCATCCAGCTCGAGCGTTGTCGGCTTCATCTTGTGGGCAGCAGGAGCTGGTGCTTCGGTAACAAGCTCTGCGACCGAGCACTGGTGATACAGAGGAAGACGGTCTTGACTTGTTTGCGCGCGAACCAATTCTGTTATGAAAGGCCAGCCGGGGATTGGGCCTTATCTAGAACGAGCGACAAGAACAACACGGGACAGGGAGACAAAAGGAATGCGAGCTCACCAACTGCCGCATCGCGCCACTGCATTGTGCTACTCGTTCGGTGCCGCAATGGCGCCGGTTTCTTTCGAGACGGACGGGAAGACATCGTTTTCGTCGCAGCCGGGGCGGGAATTTCGCGCCAACGTGGCGATGGCGAAGCGGAGGCTCACCTTGCAGCTCCAAGATCGTGTCCGCAAGAAGCGATGGTAAGGCAGTGGCTGTTGCATCAAAGCCACCGATCACTAACCTGACATCCGCCTGTGATAGGATCTCCAAGGCCATCGGTCCGTCTGACTTCGTCGACACGTCCAACTCGTTTGCCAGCACATCCTTCGGAGAGCATTGCGAGGTGAGGGGAACTTTCGCTTAGACCTGGGCCGTATCGTCTTGGTTGAGTTGCTCATGTCAAACGCCAACAGCTTTTCGCAAAGGCGCTTGTCGGCGCAGAAGCGGACGAATCGGAGCGCGATGTCCGCGAGCTAGACGATGGCGTTCTCATCGTCTCGGTGACCGTTCCGGTCAGTGTACGCGGCAGGACGCGGCCGGCGGCGTACTCGATGACAGTGTATCCAGTCTCTTTGGAGCGCATCGACATCGTGGAAGCGTGCTTGGCCGACGTCGAAGACGACGGGTGCGGAGTTTGCCAGGCGGCTGCGCGCGTCCCATCCATCTCCGAGTTCATGGTGGACGAGGTGACCACTTCTGTTCGCGAGTCACGGCAGTGCATGTGGAAGGCACTGCCCAGCGGATGCTTTGATGTCCAGCACGACGGCGACATCACTGCGCATCACGGGGACGTCCTTGATCGCGCTTCAGCTGTTGTAAGTTACCGGTGCTCGCCAGTCTCGCGTCGCTATCTGGAAGAGCCACGCACTGGTGCTCGAGGACGCGTATGGGATCAAGACAGAGACCAGAGGGAGCTTCTACCTGTCCTGGCCGCTCCAGTTTGATGCAGGCGACCGGTTCTTCATCATCACGAGCTACATGGAGGAGCTTCCTGGCTCCAAGATGACGCTGGCGTTCCTCCACTAGGCTGTTGGAGGCGACTTCAAGCACCGAACCGTGTCAGAGTGCAGTTGCTGTCAGTAAATGTAGCCATGCCCGACTTGAAGTGCTGTTTATGGGTTGGGTATTCCAAATACGGACACATCTGCCATTGAGACGTAATTGAAAACTCGTGTCACGTATTTCAGGTTCACACATCAACAGCCCAGCAACTGTCGACATGATGACGGCAAGAGCTCCCAAGTCAAACAACGTCGCATATCCTTCTGATTTGCTTCAGAATTGCATCGACTAAGGACCAGCACGTCGTTGTCGCCGGTCGTTCCGCTTGGTGCTGTCTTAACAGGCTCATCAACAAGCTCCAACTTGATTCATGGCTTTCGCGGCGCTTCAACCAGTCGTCGTGCTTCAGAAATCGGTGCAGCGACCGCACTGGCTGCTGCAGGGTCGGGCCAGCTGCAAGGTCTGCTTACAGCTGTCAGTGTTCATCTCGATCGAATGCAGACAGCGTTAGCGTAATCGCTCCGGGGTATCCTTCCGATCCGCAACAGCCGTCGTTACAAGCGACTCGCCAGTCACGAATGGCGCATACAAAGTGACTCGAGTCTCACCAAAACAATCAAGTCGCATCGCCACGCGCGTCCAGGGTCGGGAGTCAACCGGTTCAACCGCAAGCTCTGGCCCCCCTCTTCACTCGCTCCAGCTTGCGTCTCCCATCAAACCGATGGGAATTGAGCCTGCCACGCCCGGCCATGTCGATCCATCGGCAGACTGACGCACCAGTCTTCGCCAACTTCAACCGAGCGGCTTTGCTTGCTTGCGACGACGCGATTCGCATGGTGAGCTCGCCTGCTGCTTGGTTGAGTGGTATCTCCGGCGGTTGCTCCAGAGCTCGCGGACGCCGAGTGGGGGCTCCTCATTCTCCAATTCGACAAGCTCACACCACAACTTCCCATCAACAAGTCCCCGCCCCTCCTTCAAGAACAATCCAATCTACGAACCATGACGGCCACGTCCCAAGCGCACACCGATGAAGTGTACTCGGAAGTCACGACGCCCACCGCCGCGACCACGTTCGACGACGCCAACAAGGAGGCTGCGCGCAAGATCAAGCCCAAGCCTATCCTGTACGTGTGCATCCTGATCGCGCTGGTCCAGCCCTTCCAGAGCGGTTGGTCCACCTCGCAGCTCAACCTCTCGCAGTTCAGCGACACGGACCAGTGTAACGCGCGGCCGATCGCGGATGACACGTGTTTGATGTTCCCCGGGCACACCAAGACGGAGTGGACGTTCGCGACCAACGCATGGATCTTCGGCGGCATGGTCGGCAGTCTGACCTGCGGATACTTCGGCGACCTGTGGGGGCGCAAGAAGCTGCTCTTCGTCAACTGCTTCTTCATCATTGTCGGCGCCGTGATCCAGACGGCGGTCTCCAACGTCTGGCCTTTCGCGGTGGGTCGCTTGATCTCTGGCATCGCGTCCGGCGCGGCGACTGGCACGCTCGGTGGCTACGTGAATGAGCTGTCGCCGCCCCACATGCGCAATATCCTCGGCCTGGGTCTGCAGATCTCGACGACCATCGGCATCCTGTTCCCGGCCATTGCCTTCTTCTTCGCCAACACCAGTAGTGGCTGGCGCTACCTTGCGGGTTTCCCGATCATCCTCGCTGTCATCTTCCTGGCGTTCGCTCCGTCGTTCTGCGTCGAGAGCCCTGCGTGGCTGCTGATGAAGAACCGCCGCGAGGAGGCCAAGCAAGTGATCGCTCGTCTTTATGGCGAGGAGCACGTGTACACGGTGCTGGCGTGGCTGGAAACGTCGAGCAAGCCGAACGAGGCAGAGCTCGGCAACGCCATTGAGGCCTCGAAGGAGACGGAGTCGGTTTTCTCGCCCAAGTACCGCGTGCAGCTGGCGACAGCCATCCTGCTGTCGTGTTCGCAGCAGCTGTCGGGCATCAACGCCGTCTTCTACTACTCGGGCGACATCTTCAAGGACGCCGGCATCTCGGACCCACGCGTCGGTACGCTCATCATCGACTTCATCAACATTTGGCCCGCCTTCTTCACGGGCGTGCTGGCTGTGCGCTTCGGCAACCGCAACATGATCATCTGGGGCCTCGCCGGCATGTTCATCATGGCGGTGCTCATGACAGTCGCCAACTTGGTCGACGTGTCGGCGCTCTCGGTCGTGTTCACGGCGCTGTACGTGATCGCGTTCGGTGTCACGCTCGGCCCGCTCGTGTGGGTCGTCACGGCCGACTTGTTCCCGGACTCGGTGCGTTCCACGGCCACGTCGATCGGCATCGGCTGCAACTGGCTGTGCAACCTGATCGTTGGCGTCGGCTACCCGTACGTCGCGGATGCGCTTGACGACTGGAGCTACGCGCCTTTCGTCGTGCTGCTCGCCATCTTCTTCCTCCTGTCGCTCAAGATGGTGCCGGAGACGTCAGGCAAGACGGCGGACGAGGTCTTTGCCGACTACGAGGAGCGTCGTCGCCGTTAGCGAGCGAGTGAACTTGAAGCAGAGCCCCCGTGTCCGTGTATCGGCTCTATATCTAGCAAGGTGCTCACGTTGGTCATCAACGGGAAGACTGAAAGCCAAATGGCGAGTGCATACATTATGGCGTCACAAACAAACCTGTCCGTTCCCTCCGCATCTTCGTCGCACTTACAATTGACCTTTCTTCATCTTCGCTCACGCAGCGGCAGCGACACCCACCGGCTTCAGGTGGCCGCTGACCGTTTGGTCCACATGGGTCCGCTGCTCGGCGTTGCGCGCGGCGGCCTCCCAGTCCAGACGATGAAGCCAGACCAGCTGAGCGGCGGCGAAGAGCCCGAAGCCCATGATGCTGCCGTACCAAAGCCCGACGATGCCGCCGTCCAGCGAGATGGCGCACCACAAGCCAAACGGGACGCCGACGACCACGATAAACACGAAGCATCCAATCGCGCAGACGAATTGCTCCCCCATGGCAGATAGCGTTCCCTGAGCGCCGCAGGCGAGTGCAGCCGTCACAAGTAGCGGCGACAACTGCTGAATCATCGTGGCTCCAAGTTCAACTGCCGCCGCGTCGGTCGTGAAGATACTTGCAAACGGAGTGGCGACGGCATTTACCACGACCAGCTCCATAACACCCATGGCAAAGCAAGCGGCGAGCACAAGCTGGGCGATGTGCTTCGCTCTGTCGCTCTGGCCACCACCCAGCGCGTTGCCCACGCGAATCGCGCCAGCAGCAGCCATCGAATTGAAAGGTACCGTCGCAAGCGCGAGAGCAGAGAGGAAAATGCCGCTTGCTGTCACTGCCGTCGCTGCCTCAGGCAGCATCCCCGCGATGATGGAGAAAATAGCCATCCCCGCGGATGAGAACGCAACGAGAAGCATACCGGAGCCCGCTAGCTGCTTCATCTCCCATACCAGGTCCCAGGCCGCTTGCGGCTGCCATCCTGGCCAGGAAGTGGCGAACGCGTCGCTCCGAACCATTGCGATGCCGACCACCACAGTCTTGACTGTGTTCGACACGGTAGCTGCCATCGCGATACCGACGTATCCCAGCGGCGTGTAGAACGCGAGCCACAGCACAATCGGTGTGCTCACGGCCCATGCGAGCCCCGATGCGACGAATCCGGGGATAGTGATGCTCTGCGCGCGCAGCGTACTTGTCACAAGGCTGCTCACGATCATCGGAGGCAACGAAGTTGCTATCGCAACCAGAACTCCCTTGGAAAGCTCGACAATCTCGGCGTCTTGGCCCAGTGCCGTGAGTACTGGCGCGGCACTCAGCGTGATGCCCACAAGAAGTGGCAGGAGCGCCGCGCTCATGAGCAGTCCTGCCTGGAAGAACAGCCACATCTCGGCGAGTCGCTTGCCGCCGAACGCCTGGGCACAGAGTGTGTCGACTGCAGATGTCACGCCCAGAATGACCGGCAGCACCAGCATGCCCGGGTACATGCTCGTGATCGCGAGCGCGGCGAGGATCCGAGTGTCGGAGCCGATGGCCGTGTGTCCGATCAGCATCGACAGCGACGTATCAGCGAGCGTCTCGGCCACATTCGCCAAGAATATTGGCACAAAGAGCTGCGTGATCCGAGTCGCTTCGTGGGCCACCACGCGCTTGATGTACGCGCTGCGGCTCTCTCCATCACGACTTGATAGCGATGGCGAGAATGCCGCGTGGGTCGAGTCCTTGGACAGCAGCGGTGAGTGCTCCGAGTACTTGCGACCGGCGGAGTGCAACACCTCATCCGTCACGTGCTCTCCTTGCTTGAGAACATTGTGGAGCGCGTCGGTGACGGGCAGTTGATGCGCGTCGCGCTCCAGGTCAATGTCGAGCACGAGCGGCACGTCCATATTGGAGAGGTTGAGTCGGGTCGCACCGGAGCTGGAGAGATGAGGCTGGAGTCGGACTGCGCGCTGACCGGTGGAATGAGGAATGCGCCTACTCAACCGCGAGGTGTGTGTCGGGTCCGGGTCATGACGCGCGACTTGCGCAACTCCGGGCATCACATGGGGCATGGATGATCGCCAATGACCAGGGATGGATACACAAAGCAGGAGTGCGTGCGGCGATCAGCCATCACGACTGGAATGTATGTCGGTGATCATCATCCGTGATGACGAGATGGTCGATCACTGGATCAGCTCTTGCGCGTGCTTCATGGGTCGTGGATGGCGGCAGTGTTGCCAAGCGGCAGCCATGGCGATACATCGCGGACGGAGCACGAGACAGTCGTGAGCATTGTCCTCGCTTAGATCCGCGGTGGTCACCACTGAGAGACTGCATTGTCAGCTCAACAAAGCAAATCACCCGGTATCGGCAGGAGCGAGTATTGGTTCTCAGGGGCCCCATCTACAATCCACGAGTCTGAAGTGGAGAAGGAGCGCGCCGCGGTGGTGTCGGGCATGGACGGAAACCCGCAAAGCGATGCTGAATATCCACCGGCCGAGACGGTGACCTTGCTGACGACTTCAACTACGAACATTCACTCTCCAACGGAATGATGTTTGTGAGTGACGTGGTGGTGGGATCAAACGCGAGATGCTGCATCAATAGACGTCAAGAGCGTGGTGTTGTGTGTCTGGCAACGATGAATGCTTCTCCAACATTGGCATGACTTGGTTGCTACCCTCCAGGCTATGGCAACTCACTCGGGAAACGACAAACACTTCTGTGAAGATCCAGACCCAGACTCCGACCTGCTCCTTGCCATCGCTCACACTCCGAAGCTTGCGATCTTCATCACCGCCATCTTGGAACCGACAAGCGCACTCACATGAGGCCTGACAACCGATAACTTCTCTCCGACCTTCACGTGGAGCGCCCAAGGTGTCGCGGCCGTTGTTTGGCTCTTTTGGGCGATAGACCTCTCGCATTATGATTGGGCCTATAACACCTACCTCTGCCACTATCAAATCAATCGAAAGCAGCCAAGGCTGGCAGGTCTCCGCGGTGAATGCGCACCGCTAGGCAGCGCGCGGCAAACTTACCGCAGCATCTGCCAGTTCTTGATGAAAATGTTCCGCGCTGCGTTCAGGTCGCGGTCAGCGTGCGCGCCGCACGACCCGCAGTGGAACACGG
>JAADYF010000896.1:0-12028 GCA_023338175.1 Phytopythium delawarense | reverse complement strand
GGCCGGCTGGGTCAGAACTGCAAATCGCCCCTTGAGGACGCCGAAACAGCGCTCAACATCCTTGCGCACAGCCTCTTGGCGCTTGGCAAAGTAGCGATGCTTCTCATTGTCGGGCTGGCTGATGGTCTTCACAAACACCGACCACGCTGGGTATATGCCGTCGCACAGCAGGTAGCAGCTCTTGTACTGCTTGCTGTTGATCTGAAATTCGTACTCGGGGGCATGGCCCCGAAGCCAGTCGACCATGAACGGCGATCGATCTATCACGTTGATGTCATTATTGGAGCCTGGTACGCCGACGTACGGGTGCCAGATCCAGAGGTTGTATGTCGCCACCGCCTCCAGGATGATCGAAGCCACGCCATATTTATCGCGGTACTGCCCTTACAGCGCGACCGCGCAGTTCTTCCAGGTCCAGTGGGTGCAATCAAGCGACCCGAACATACCAGGGAACCCACGCCGCGCGTTGATCGTAGTTTGCTGCTTGATGTCATCCTCCGTGGGCTGGCGCAGGAACTCGTCGCCGAAGCACGCGACCACAGCGTCAGCAAACCGATTGAAGCTTTCCATTGTTGTCGACTCCCCGATGCGCACGTGCTCGTCCGTGGCGTCGGCGGAGACACCGTAGCAGAAGATGCGTAGAGCAACCGTTGCCTTCTGGATAGACGACAGGCCCAGCTTGCCGGTGGCGTCGCGACGCTGCTCGAAGTAGGTGGCGGTGGCGACGACGCCGTCGAGAAGCCGCTCGAACACGCGCCGGGTCATGCGGCCGGGTCATGCGAAAACGCCGGCGGAACCTACTGGGCGGGTAGACTGGACTCTCGCCGAAGTAGTCGCGGATGATTCTGTCGTGGCCGCTGGCATGATCGCGATCGACGTTCGGCTTCTTGCCTGGACGTGAGCCGCCACGCTGCGTCTTCCTTGGGCGGCGTGGCGCCATAGCGAGCTCGAATGTGCTCAGCAGCGCCTGCTCGACGTCATCGTCGTCACCACACGCAGCATGTGCGTCGAGCAAGCGCTTGATGTGGGCGCTCTCCATGACTTTTGCGTGCCTCCTTCGCGATCGCACTTGCGTTGCTTGGCGGGTTGAGAAATGGCGTGGCAGATCGGTATAGCGAGGTAAACTATTTTACAGAGACCGTTGTTTCCGCGGGAAATATGCCTTTGGCGCGCCGTTTTAGCGCGAAACGCCGGATGCTCTGAGTGTTGAGGTGTTCTGATTGGTCGAACACTCCAGATGGTTCTGAAAGGTTTTAATCAACGCTCGTGTCCCTCTCATGTGGTGAAATCTTGAAGCGTTAGGGAGAAGGAACTGAGGTTTCGGTGGTGTTTGGTTCAATGAAAAAACGCGGGTGCTCTGGTGGTGCTCTGATGTCGAGAAAATTCCTTTGGCTCTGGAGGATGGAGAGTAATTTTCAGGTAATTTACAAGCGGTGCTTGAAAGGGCAAAAAATCCGGACGTAATGTGCCGGACTATACTACTAAGGAAGGAACCATTCCGGTGTCGTTGTCAGCACATCATAATTGATGTGTTGCTCGGCGACACAATTGTACGCCCTCTCGATGACCATCCGCTGACCAGACGTGTAGTTGGCCTTGGAGTTGCTCAGCTCCGATTTTAACATCGCCAGCAGTGTCAGTCGTTCCTCTTCTGTCTCCAGCTTGTCCAAAACCAACACTATCTCTCAACCTCCGATGCAAACACGTCCAGCTGCTTTGCTCGCTGCTCGCGCCACTGTTGCTCGCGTGTGTCGCGAGCGCCTTGAGGTCCTTTGATTATAACCCACATCGCGTCGAGGCGACGTCGAATGCTGTCTATGGCGAATCCGGCTGCTCTTGTGGACGACAGGCGTTGGATTTGGTTTTGGTATGATTCTGGCTGCACTATCTTGTGGGCGTCCTCGAGAAGCTCGTGGAATTTTTTCAGCAGCTTCAACGGTTGTGTTCTACGCCCAAGCTGCCCGTACATCACCTGTATTTCCTCGAGTGCGTGGCGCTGAAGGTCATCAAAACCAGACTGGGCCAGCAATGCTTGCGTCTTGGTCAGCAAATCGAGAAGCTTTCCATTCTTGTACTCGTCGATATTGACTTGCGGTTCTGCTTCTGGTTGGAGTGTCTCTGCCTCCTTTGTTGCCAGGCGTTCGAGCATCTGGACTGCCACTGCAGCCGTGACGCGTTGGCCAGGGTTAATGCCGCATGTGTAGCAAACCAGATCTAACGCATCACCGGTAAGCTGTACAGGGGAAGCCCACCAGTTCACGTCGCGAGCAGGATCCCAACGCGTTTTTCTGAACATGAATTGCTTCTCACTGTCTTCATCGTCCCATGGAACCCTCCCGGACACAGCCTCCACGACGCAGAGACCCAGCGAGTACACATCAGAAGCAGAAGTAGCTTCCTCGCCTTTCACACGCTCAGGTGACTGCCAACGCGTCGATCCAAACACGCCGCCATTTGTCATGTCCGTCAAAGCATTTGCCCTCGTCGAGCCACTCAGCGCAAACTCCGCCAGCTTCGCCAACCCATCGCTCCCAATCAAGATGTTCTTTCCTCGAAGATCTCCATGAACGATATTGCGTTCGTGCAAATAGGCAAGACCAAGAGCCGCCTCGTGGAGAAACTTCCATGGTGTGCATTTCACGCCATCACGTTTGCATGCAGCGAGGCACTCAACGAGCGATCCTTTGCTGATGAACTCGGACACGAAGAAATGGTAACCGACGTCGCACGCACCATAAAGCTTGATCACGTTCGGATGCCGCAGCTGGCGCCAAACAGTTACTTCGTCCGCAAATGTTGCCATCGACACTCCTAGAATGAACAGTTTGACCACGACATCTGCATCCAGCCACTTGGCTCGAAACTGCACTCCAATGTCTTGTTGATCGATCAAGTTAAGCAACTGGATCTCGAACGGCGATATGAACCAGCTCTTTGATGTCTGCGGTGTCGATTCTTGGTGGGCCGTATTGATGGCGTTAGTGATCACTTGAAGGAATGGCATCAAGAACTGCTGAACAGCTAGGTGCCCTTTTCTTGACGCGTAGTACATCGCGGACCAGCCAGCTCGATTTGTCATACTCGTATCAGCGCCTTGATCTACCAAAAACCGCACCACATCCAATTTGCCCGCTCCTGACGCATGCATCAGAGCTGTCTTTCTACTGTTGTCAACCGCGTTCAGATCAGCACCTTGTTCGACGAGAAGTCGCGCAACAAGCGACATACCCAATCCTGATGCGTGCATTAGCGATGTCCTCCCTTTTGTGTCGACCGCGTTCACGTCGGCGCCATGCTCAGCGAGAAATTCCACCAAGTCCAACTTGCCATCTTCCGACGCACGCATCAGCCGAGTCTTTCCGTCGTTGTCAACCACATTCACGTCGCCAATTCGACCGGCGAGAAAATGCACGACGTCCATTCTGTCTGCTGCTAACGCATGCGTTAGGGCTGTATTTCCGTCGTTGTCGACCGCATTCACATCGGCGCCATGCTCGACAAAAACCCGCACTACTTCCAAATCGCCTGATGTTAACGCGTGCATCAGCGCTGTCTTTCCGTTGTTGTCGACCGCATCCAGGGAGACACCTTTACGCATCAACACGAGCAAGCGCTTCACGTCACCCGTCTCAGCTGCTGTCATCATGTCCTCCGTCTTCTCCATCGGTCTCGACGCGCGGTTCCCTCTCAGGTTGTCTGGGAAAGAAAAATGCAGCAGTTGGTGGATGGCACAAGGATCTCCAATCCAGCCGATGGACCCGCGTGGGTCTGGGTCCCATACTGGGATCATGGGACCTCGATTTATGCACCCTTCCCCCTTTCCCAGGTTGGGAATCTCAATCCGACCGAGAATGTCATTCCCTCGCAAATCCGATCGCGCACTTCAAGTTGCGAGCCTGGAAGACGAGTTCAGAACCAAGGGTGACGCGTTCGGAGACAGCAGTGGCAATCAGCCGAGAGCATGGAGACCAGCTCGACCTCGCGCTTTCGACTTTGATAGTGCCGTTGGTCAGTGTTATATATCCAACCAACACAGGTATCACCATTTCTCCGATCCTCCCCCTCCGATCCTGCCTCCAACGATCAACCGCTTTCCGCGCGCAGACAGCCAGCGACGATACCATCAAATCCTTGAGCGGTGAGGTGGCTAGTTTGCACTCCAATTGGGTGTGAAGGCGAATGAGGCACGGCAAATGAATGTGCGCGGAGGTGGCTCCGCGAGGTTGCCTCGTCGCTATCTCCTCCGGCAAGAGCGCCGTTCTAGCTCTTTCCACCTCTATCATCACTTGTTAGGTGGGCACTCGCAGTGGCTACATGCCAGGAGTTGAGACGTACACAGGCAAGCAAATACCAAAGCGCGGACCGGAGTATCCATCGGTTGGGCATATCGGCGAGATCAACTGTCGATATGATGGTAAAATGACTCGGTAGCGAGTAAACCAGCGAGCTCTGCACGAGTTAGAGTGGTTAGATACCGCGAGGATGTGCAGATTTGAAGTGCATCAGTCCGTCCGCCGCTGTCGCCGACAAGAGATGAAGGCAGCTTCTCTTTCGAAGATCTATGTGATGATCCAGCACCTGCATCGCAAGCTCAACAGGACTCGCCAAGCGGATAGTTATCTGGGCTCCATTGCTACGTGGTTGTTGCGGCAGCACACGACAATTTCTGATTGAACAAAGAGAGTAACTCAAAGTGCTTGCTGCTCGAACGCGGTCGACGCTGTTGAAAGGCTTCGTATCCGTCCATCCAGTAACTCGTCGACGACACAGCGAAGGATCAAAGCATCTATAATAGTTATACAACGGCCGCGCGCTTTTGACGAGCACCCACAGCCGCAAAACGGGTCATAAAGAGATGCGGAGACTGGGTATGGCGGTGTCCCGTGATGGCTGACATGCCGTGTCGAGGACCCTTTCAACTGCTTACACCGCATTCTCGACAGTCTCGGGCTGCGGTTTCCGCGTCATGCGCTTCACGAACTCGTACGAGGACACGACCAGCACGCCCGATGGACCCATCGACAGCAGTCGCTGCACATATGACAAGCCAACAAGCAGCAACGATTAGTTCGTCAGAACAAGTCTCTCATCCAGCCATCGACAACGCCAACAACGTACCGCCGAGACGCCCGTCATGAGTCCGCGCGGCCCGTCGCGCTTGACCAGGAACTTGAACGTCTCGATCGCTCCGTACTGCGTGTACACCTGCGTGCGCGTGCGCACAATGTCCATCGGGTTCGTCAAGATGCCGGTGATGATGCCAGCGCTGCCGCCGCTCAGCATCTGCGCCAGCACTGGACACCACATCGCAACACGTCAGCTATCCTAGATCGGTCTCACTGACATCGCAACAAGCATCCAATATACCTTGCTTCCAGAACGGGTCGGCATTCCATGACGACATGGCCTGGAAATAGATGGGCACCAGCAGACCGTACGATCCCCACCAGATCGACGACGACGGCGCGTACGTCGCGATGGACGGCAGGTACCCGCGGTAGAAGCCGCGCAGACCCTCCCTGCGGAAGATGTCCTTCGTGACGCTCATGAACCCTTTGGCGCGCTCGCGCGACTTGCGCACGTCCACGCCCTGGTTGTTGAGCATCATGCGCTGCGAGACGATGTCCAGCGGTACGACGACCGTCTGCGAGACGATCGAGGCGAAGGCGCCGCCGGCGAAGTTGACCATCTTCTCGCCCATCGACGTGTGGTCGCGGAACGTTTTGCGCGACTTCTCGTAGACCGATATGTACAGGTTCCCCGTGAGCACGTTGGCGGTGCTGGCGCCGAACCCCTTGTAGAGTCCGCGCGGCCCCTCCAGCCGCCAGATCTTGCGGAACGCGTCGAACGTGCCGCTGTACACGGGGTTGTGGCGCGACTGCACCTGCAGGCGCGTCTTGACCAGGCTGCTCGGGTACACGGCGGCGCGCACGCCGAGGAACACGGCGGGTCCGAGCACGAAGTAGCGCGGCTTATCGATCTCGTCCCACGAAATGTCCTCGATCACGGCGCCCCGCGGCGGGGGCGGCTGCTCGTCCTGCGCCGTCATGGCCCGAGTCTCGGAGGCCGGAGAGGCGACGTGGGGGCCAGCGAGACGCGGGAGACGCGGGAGACTCGTGAGCCTGGAGACTCGACGGTCGGCAGTGCGTTGCGCCGGACTCGGAAGGCGTTTGCGTCACTCGAAGGACTCGGGAGTATACTTGCGGTTTGACACGGGGGCTGCGTAGCTTTTCCACCGCTCGTTGGTGTCAAAATGGTGTGGAGCGTGCTAGAAGGTGGTTCACATGGTGATGTGGGTCATTGTGGTGAGGACACTGAGTTGTGTTAGACTGGAATGACACGCGCACTGCGTCACGTATCAATGTGTGACGTGTGAGTGTCTGCGACGTGGTACAGGTGGAGGGAGACGAGTGTTGGGGAGAAAGCGATCGGAACGGGACGTCCATGAACCGCGTTACCAGGGCCTGCGCGATAGCGATCGAGGCCGCCAAGCGAGGCGACGGGCTTACTGTGGAGAGAGCCCTGCTGGCTGAGAGAGCAGCTCCACCGGCTGCAGCTTACCGGATCAAGGACGGACAGGCGATCGCTTGCCAGTGATGGACTTGGTGGCCTCCACGGGATGAGAGTGGCCATCGACCTCTTCCTCGAGCAAGATGCTGTTGGTGCAGCTATCGCTGGCGCGTGGGCTACCGACGGTCATCAGTAATGAGGTCATTGCGCCTGGTGCTCGCGTGAGGCGGTGGAAATGAAGCGGCCCGAGCTCTGCAGTCGCCGAGTCGCTACTTGACGCCGCCGCGGTACCCTCGGCCGCGACGCAGCCCGAACTCGGCGTTGTTCCACTCCGAGCCACCACCGAAGCCCGCGCGACTCGCATCCGCCGCTGGTGGGTTCGCATACGTCGCTGTCGGGCGCGGCGGCGGGAACACGGGCGGTGTCACCGGCTCGACGCCCAAAAAGTCGTCGCGCTCCATGTTCTGCAGCACGAGGCGCTTCAGCTCGCTCTGTTCCTTCTTGCCCTCACTCTCTTGACGGTGGCTGTGCTGCGCCAGCGACGATTCTTCGGGCACAACCAGGTGACGCGCCTCCACCTTGCCCTTGTTGCCGCGACGGAGCATGCGGAACACCACACCCGATTGCGCGCCGCTGCCTCCGAACGGCATGGCGGCAGTCGCGGGAACAGCCGAGACACTCTTGACAACCGTCGGAATTGCCATCTTGTCCACGTTGACACGCGCAGTGATCTTTCTCGTGTCGGCTGAGCCCTGTAGCATCATGGACTTGAACGCCTTCTCGAACGCCTCGTCGTCCTCGCTCTTCTGGACGCGGTCGTGGATGATCAGCTGCTCTTCCTCCTCTTCGTCGTCGTCCGAATCGTCCTCATCCGAGTCGTCCTCGTCCGAGTCATCATCGTCCGAGTTGTCACCATCTTCACCCTCGGCGCGCACGGCCTCTTCCTCCTCTTCGTCGTCATCATCCGAGTCATCATCGTCATCTTCGTCTTCACCTTCCGAGTCCTCCTCTTCCATGTCCTCTTCTTCCTCGTCCACCGGCTGAGAGAGCGACTCTGCTCCAGGCGTCGAAGTTCCGCCCACTCCATTGGCGGACACACCCGCCGCCGCGAGGGCCAAAGCGTTCTTCTTGGCCAATCGCCGCTCCGCCTCCTCAAGTTCCTTCGCGAGATTGGTCTGCGCTGCCAGATCAGCGTCCTCCCACGTCTCCAGCTTCTTGAAACTGTCCTTCAGCGTCCGAGTTAGTGCGTCGAACAGATCGAAGATAACAAAGTCCGTCTCGAGCGGAATCTCCGTCTTGGACAGGATGTAGCGCTGGAAGAACACGATGAAGCGACTGAGACGCATCTTGGACAACGCGCGGTCTCCACCTGAGGAAGTAGTCCCCTTGACATCCGAGACGCTCGATCCGCTGCTAGTGCACGACTCGATCAACGCGCACACGAGTCGAATGCGGAACACCTCCGTGGGGCCATCCACCTCGCTCGCCACACGGGGGTCGTAGCGCAGATCCGGCACCAACTGCCACTGCTTCTTCATCTCCGCCACCTGCGCCTCCGGGATTTGTCCACTCGTGTATTGCGGCGCGGTGCTCAGGTCGTGCGAGTGGTTGATAAGCAGGTACAGTGTTTCCATGACCACATTAGTCGTCACCAGACCGCAGTTGAACAGCTCGCCAAGCAACTTGATCAACCCGAGGCTGCGTTGGTGGTCACGGTAGTCGTTGACCTCCAGACCGCGGCGGATCGCTTCGAGCACGTCGTCGACCAAAAGAATTGCCACATCATCGTGGTAGCGCGATAAGCCCTTGACAACCTCGCAGACCCACTTCATGTGCATCACCTTGCCGTTCGTTACCTTGAGCACGGCCTTCAGCACCATCCCGCTGGTCGTCTTGTCCTCCCACGGGAGCTTACGCAGCGTCTTGATCACCTTGTTCACGTTCGCGCCGTTCAAATCCTTGTACAACAGCTTCAGCACGAACATGTAGAGCGGGTCGTACTGCTTCACCGCGCGCTCGACACGCTCCGGCGGCTTGCACATGTAGTACGCGTTCTCCACAAGCGTTTCCAACTGCGGGTCGAGGTGCTTGGCCGACTTGAGCTTCATCATGGCGTTCAGGAACTTCTCCGTCCGCACGTGCGTGTGCTTGGAGCAGTACAGGAATCGCCCGCAGTTCTCGAGGAACGTCGTCGCGACGTACACGTTGTGTCCCTGGAAGTCCGCGAAACACTTCTTGAGGCATGCGAAGCCGACGTTCGGCGGGCAGATGCGGAACTTGACCAGTTCGGCCAGGAAGCGGATGTTCTTGACCTTGGACTCGAGCCGGAACTGGTTGCGCCGCTTGATGAGGCCATTGAACTCGCCCACCAGCAAACTCACCAGCTCACCGCCAATGTCGTCTTTCAGCACGCTCTGCAGCGTCGCCGTCAAGCGCGCGTAGTACGCCAGCAGCTCGAGGTGCGTGCGCGGCACCATGTACAGCGTCTTGACGAGGCGGTTGCGACTCGCCTTGGAGTTCTTGTAGCAAAACTCCACCGCCGCCTTGTCGCATCGGTCCCGGTTCACCATATCCTCCAGTGAGCTGAAGAACGCGTCGAGCTGGTGGTGGTAGCTCGTCGACGTTGACACATTCGTCCCTGCCGTCGCTGTCGTGTTGGCGATCGTCTCACTGTCCTTCGCCTCCTCGCCACCTTCCGGCTTTGTCTCTCCTGGCGTCGAAGGCGCCTCGTCCGCACCTGTTGCAGTCTCGCTATCAGCAGCATTCACAATATCGTCAACGTCACCGTCGATGTCGTCGTCAGCGTCTTCAACGCCAGTCTCGGCGTCCGCTTCGTCCCCCTCCGCCTCTCCATTCGCCTCTTCGTTGCTGTTACCACCAGCGTCTCGCTTCTTCTTCAGCTCGGCGACTTCGGCTTCGTTGAGTCCCAACACCACGGCAGGTACGAGCTCGAGAAGATCTGGCAGATCCTCGTAGAACGACCGCGTGTCCTCGTCATCGAACGGGCCGTCCATCTGCATCTCTGCGCGTCCCGATCCGTCGCCGCCGTCCCAGAGCAAGAGCCCACCGCGGCCCGAGTCGTTGTCCTTCTTCTCGAGCGGGAGCGGCGGCACCTCGCGGTCCAGCGCGTCTGCGAGCGAGTTGACGCTCGCCTGCAGCTTGTCGAACAGCAGCTTGGCATTGGTGAGCTCCAGCTCGTGCTGCTCCGTGACCTCGCCACGATTGGCCTCCTCCTTCTCGTTGCGCGCCTCCAGCTTGATCAGCGTCGCATGCTGGGCCAAGTAGAACTTGCACACCACATCGTAGGCCTCGAGAAAGCTCGCCAGGCACTCTTGCTGCACGGCCGCGGGCACGACCTCCGGCTCGTCACGCAGGAAGTCCTGGAACTCTGGCGTGTCGCCGATCAGCTTCTCCATCTCCTTGAACTTCTTGGGCCGCACACCGAGGAACTCCATGCCAACAGCCTTGGCGAAGCTCACGAGCAGCGGCACCTCGAGCTGCGCCGACGAGGAAGAGGAGGAGGAGCCGGCACCGCCCACCGACATGTTCCCCTTGGCGCGCGCCTTACCCTGCTGCTCGCGGCGCGCGACGCGCTGGATCATGTGCGCGACCACATGCACATCGTCGCCGACGCCGGCGAGGAAGAGCTCGCTGAGCAGGCGCAGCAGCACGCGGCGCTTGACGGCGCGAGCCTTGTCCTCCGCGCCGTAGCAGGCCTCGAAGGCCGCGACGAGCGACGCGACGAGCGCCGGCGCAAAGTCCTCGTAGCGCTGGTGCAGCGCGGACGCGGCGCGCACGGCCGCCGGCAGGTCGGCCGCCTTGAGCGGCGCCTCGGTGAGCGCGGCGACGCACTCGCTCACGTAGCGCGTGAGGTTGAGCTCCCTCGCGTCCTTGAGCACCGACTCGGCGTTGCTCTCCGTCAGCACCTTGAGCTTCTTGACGAATGCCGACGACTTCTTGATGTCCGCCTTGAGCTTCAGCTCGCCGCGAGACACCTGCGCGCGCACGGCCGCCACGTTGTCGAGCGCGTTCGCCTGCCGCAGTGCCGCGCGCGCGTCCCGGGCCGCGCGCAGCTCGGCGAGCAGCGCGGTGGCGGTCTCCATTCGCTGCCCGATCGTCTTGCGTTTTGTATGGCGGGGACTCGATCCAGCGATTCGCGGATGCTGGGAAGAAGCGGAGCTGGTGGAGTGGACCACATGAGCTATAGAGCTGAACGCGGGGTATTGACCAATGGGAGGGTGAGGGGAAGCGGGGTTTGGGCCAATCGGAAGGGGGAGGCGGACTGGGACGGGTTGAAGCAAGGGTTGAAGCGGCATGCGAGCCGCTCTGCTGCTGCTGCCGATCGATGTGCATGCTTCGCTGCATGAATAGGCTGTTCATGGTGGTTTATAGATGTGGCGGTGCACTAGTGGCGAGTTGGGCTGTGTTCGTTGCTTAGGGGCAATGACGCACATCTCAATCGGATCGTGGCGCTGTGTTGCAGACTCCAATCACCTTCGCCCGGACTTCCGGGCGTCCAAAGACTGGTGACGAGTGCTTATCGACTCGCTTCGCGCATCGTCAACGGTGGGCCACGGGTTGGAGACGTTTGGATTGACGGTCACTCTACACTTCCGTCGAGTGACCGCCGGTCACTGACCGGTGGCCACTGCAACGAGATGGGCCACAACTCCGGCGCTGCACTGGGATCCACGTGATCTCGATCGATCATCAGACGACGCTTGGGACGCTGCACTACTGCTCTGCTCCTTGGATCGACTGCTGCGGAAATCTGTCCTGCTTCATCCAGTGGTAATTCGTCGCATGAGCTGTCAGAATGAAGAAATCCACGGGCTGGTGACCATCGTGGTTACCAGTCGATCACAAGGCAATCGATTCAGTCTGCGACGAATTCAATACGCAGCTGAAAACCTGCGTTCACCTCACGATACAACCAATTCGTCTTGGACCCCTGGTTCGACAAGCCTTTTTCGCCCTGCGTCTGCCTGATAGCAGAGGCACACGCGATATGGAAAGATCGGCAGGCAAGGATACATGCTCTCCTCCTCTCTCATTTCTATCGGATACTGCTACCAAGAGCCCCAGCAACTGCTTTCCACACTGTGGGAATGGAGTCCCTCATGGGCCATTGCCCACGTCGTCACCACTGACCCGCACCGACGCCAGCTTCATTCCACAGCTTGCGCCGAGCAACACAGTTCCGCTCCACTCCAACGACAAGAAGTACCTTCGCACCAACCTCCACCCCCACCCAACGACCATGAAGTTCACCTACACCGTCGCTCCCCTCGTCCTCGCCGGCCTCGCTGCCGCCTCCAGCTCCTCGTCGTCAGACGCCTGCTCGTCCACCCAGCAGACGTCGGCCTACACCACGCTCGCCAGCCTCCTCACGCTCGACTCGTTCCAGGGTTGCGTTGACGACTCGGGCTACAGCCTCCTGTACTCGACCTCGCTCCCCACGGACGCCGAGTACGTCCTCATGTGCGCGTCGGACAACTGCCAGTCGCTGATTGAGAGC
>JAADYF010000895.1:0-12050 GCA_023338175.1 Phytopythium delawarense | reverse complement strand
GCCCTTGACGACCTCCTTGACGCCGCGCTTGATGCCCTTGACCTTGGTGGCCTTCTTGACCACCTTGTACGCGCGCTTGGTCTGCTTCTTGCTGGCCAGCGGCTTGGCGATCACCGACACGTGCTTCACGCGCTCCTCGTACGCCGCCGCGCTGCTCTTCTTGTCCTCCGTGTCGCTCATGACGGTCTCGTAACGCTACAGCAAGCACAGCGATCAATGGAGTCTCCTAATGAGCGCCGCCGCCGCTTTGGGAGGGCAAAGCGGCGCTTTTGCGGACCAACCAAAGCGCGAAAGTTGCACTAAGCGCTCGCGCAACGTTGCGTTCGAGCGACCTTCGAGCGACTTTGTCGAGTCACGCGCGACGATTGGCTGTAATGGTAACCCGTACGCGTGATTGGATGAAAAGCAGCACTTCAACGCGTTCAACCAGGACAAGACCTCGACACCATCATGGATCGCGGGACGATCGACCATTTCTACACTTGTGGTTTGTATTGTAAAAGGACAACTTCTAGGGTGGAGGGTGGTGTACATGCGGGAACGCTACGTCTAGGCGTGGGAGGCGGCGCGGCGCGTCTGGGGCCGCGCGAGCGCCGCCGGCAGTGGGGGGAAGTCGACGCGCTTCCTGGCCGGTAGGCCGCGGGACGACAGGCTCACGAGCACGGTCGAGCTGGCGCTCGAGTTGCTGCTCACGCTGCTGCAGCGCGCGCTCCGGGACGAGTGCGACGAGCCCGACAACCGCCGGTGGTGCCGGTGGCGGCAGTGACTGCGCGTCGGCACCGGGATGCGCACGCCCGCGCCGTCGGCGCTGCCGCTACCGCTGCTGAGCGACGACGAGAGAGACAGCGCCGACATGGACGACCGCCAGTTGCGCCGGCCCACGTCGCTGCGCAGCAGGATGGGCGGCGCGTTGGTCGCGAACAGCGACTGCGTGCGCGGCAGCCGGCGGCGCGCCAGCGACCCGCTCTCCTCGCCGCCGTCGCTCGTCTCCAGCGCGGCCACGAGGGGCACGTGCGGCGCCGTGGCGCTGCGGCCGCGAGAGCTCCAGGCCGCGCCGATAGCGTTGCCACCGACGGTGCTGGGGGTGCTCACCTCCGCCGGCTCGTTCTCCACCGATGGCGTCAGTGACGGCGGCGGCGACGCGACCGAGAGCTGGGGAACAGACGCGTGGCGGTCTATCAGGGCGTGCACGGGGCCCGAGACTGCGATGCCGGCGATCGTGTTGCGGCGGTGGCGAGACGGCAGCATCCGCTGCTCGTCCACCTCGAACGTGCACTCGTCCGGCGCGAACAGCGTGATGGGGTGCTGTCGGGCAGCTTCGGCGCTCGGGAAGTCGTCGTCAATCTCGTCGTGGCCCCAGCGCACGCCGCTGCGAATACGGCCGGTCGTGTGGTGCTCATGGCGGCGGTGGTGATGGCGAGGGGCTTGGAGCGCGCGCTCCTGCTCCACGCGGCTGGCGCGGCTCGCCCAGCTGGCGTCACGTACCGCGTACATGGTCGTGTCGTCCCGCTCCACCTTGGCGATGCAGTGCTTACAGAAGCACCGCGCCACCGCGCGACCGCTCCTCGACATCTTGGCCGCCCCGCCCCGAAGCCGCGGTGCCTCGACTTCCTTTCGGATGCTGCAGTTCGCGCACACTTGGTGTCTGCAGACAGCGCACCGGCGGTGCTCGTCGCTGCCGTGGTGGTGGTGATCGAGCAGCAGGTCGAGACACACGCCGCACCGCCGGTCGCTCTCGAACGAGTCGTGAAAGGACTCCACGGACGTCAAGCGGCCTCGCCGGTCGTGCTCGTGCTGGCGCACCGCGTGGGCCAGCTTCTTTGTCATGGCGAACTGCGGCACGCGCGAGTAGTTGACCAGCGTGGCCACCACGACCTTCTCGGCGACCGACCGGAGCACGCCGCCGCCAGCGTCGTACGAGCCCTGGTGGAAGACCTCGACGCACCCGTGCTTGAGCTGCCGGAACAGGCTGCAGAAGAAGAGCTGGCCGCGCACGACCGACCGGTTCTGGAACGCCGGGCACGACGGGAACGCCACCGAGTGCCGCAGCCTGTACCCGATGCGCGCGCCATCACTCGCCTGGACGACCCCCGACGCCTGTTGCAGCAACGCACCGTGTTAGAGCACCGCGCGAATACCCAGGCGGCCGCAACGGAGACGTGTCGATCAACGCACCGCGAGGTAGCAGAAGTCGCGGTCCTTCACCAGCAGGGCGGCGCCCAGCGGCGGCGCGCGCTTGAGCGCCCACTTGACGGCGAGCGACCGCCACGGATCGATCGGCGACGGCCGCTCGATCGTGTGCAGCACCGCGGCGTCGACCACGCCGTCGCGCGTGAAGAAGGACCGCGCCGCGCGCTCGCCCGCGGACCCCCACATGCTGCCGTACATGAGCTCCTCCACGGTGCCGTCGACGGTGCCGGTTACGAGCACGCCGGCCAGGTGCGAGTGGTCTGCATGCCGGTGCCTCGCGTCAACTGGCCGCCCCGCCTTGCCATCAGCGTTCGTCTGCCGGTCGTGGACGCGCGGCTGGTAGTGCTGGAAGTTGTACTGGCGGTCGTGCCGCTGCGCGTGCTTGCGGAAGACCTTGAGCCCGCCCTGCTGCCGCGCGAAGGCCCACTTGCCACTCGAGGTCTCGACCAGGTCGCCGCGCTTGCGCCGCCGCAGCTGGTACCGGTCCACGGCGTCCTGGTGCGCCGCGCCCGAGAACTCCTCGTAGCTGCGCAGGTAGCGCTCCAGCAGCTGCGCCTCGACGAGCTTGAGCTGCCGCCCCTCCTGCGCCGACAGCTTCACGGGCGCGAAGAAGTCGCTCGGCAGCGGCAGCTTCATCGCGGCCCCTGCTGGCTCCGGCAGTCCGTACGGGCGACTGCTGCCTGGTCAGCTCCCTCCCCCGCCGCGCGACGATCTTTGAGCCCCGCCCCGCGGACCGCTGCAGCCATGCGCCGGCCGCCCGCTCTTGCAGAGAGAACGCGCTCCCGTTTCTGTCGGCCACACCCATCTCTCCGCCGCTAGCGCATTTCGGCGCGGAACATTCCCAAAGCGCCGCGGAGACGCCTGGAGCGTATAGTGGTGTATACCTTATTCCTCGGTTCAAGCTGAGAAACGCGCCGACAGGCGTATAGCGGTCGTGGCGTCGCGGCGGGAGATCAACTGCGCGGTCCGCGTGACTTGGACTCGGTAGGCCAGAGGACCAGCAGCAGAAGGGCGGTATACGATCTCAGCGTATACTCTGTATCCAAGTCGGATGCGTTCCGGACGATCAACATCAATCACCCAATCACCCACTCTCCGAGGCAGCGATAAAAACACGCGACAATCCGCCACGCACGCGTGGATTTTTCCGGCTGTCCGGCTCGCGCCACCGTCCGTGTGCCGCCCAAACGCGACGAGCCGCCGCGCCTCCGCCCAATCCCCGCTCGGCATTCTATCCAAACCCTTTCTGATTGGCCGTAAAACAACCCACAAACCGTGATCGGGGGAGTAAACTCCAAAGCGTACATCTCGCGCCACAATCCCGCGGCAGACAACAGCAACTCACCTCGTCCGAGTCGAAGCATTCCCGCCGCCGCCTTCCCCAAGGTGAAGCCCGACGACCCGCCGCCTGCCGCCGCCCACGCCTCCTCCCCGCCCCCCGCGCGCCGGCCATGCTCCCGCGCAAGCGCGCGCCCCCTCCCCGCCGCGGCGGCCGCGCGTCCGGCGGCCTGGCGGCGCTGCTGGCGTCTCCGCGGAGGCTGGCGGTCGCCGCCGCGGGGCTGCTCTTCCTCGTCTACATGTACTTTAACGTGCGCTTCTTCGCGCTGTCGTCGGTCGCGAGCAACGGCATCGGCCTGGCGGGCGACGCGGCGGCTCCCGCGCCCAAGAGCGCCGGTCTGCGCAGCCAGCGCGACCCGCTGGCCTTCCACGGCGAGGCGCGCCAGGTGCGCCACGTGGCCTTCACGTCGGGCTGCGCGCCGCTGGACTTCGTGCAGAGCGAGGTGCTCGCCTTCACGCTGCGGCGCACGGGCTTCGACGGCAACGTGACGCACCTGCTCTACGGCTGCAGCGCGGCGGACGCGGCGGCGCTCGCGCTGCGCAAGAATCCGGCGCACGGCGTCAGCACGCAGTTCCTGGCTCAAGTCCCGGCCGCGCCGGCCGCCATGTTCGGCGAGAAGCTGCTCACGACCAACCTCAACCCAGTCGCGCTGCTGCAGTGGCTCTCGCAGGACCTCCCGGGGCTCCGGGACGACGACTTCGTCATGGTCGTCGACAGCGACGCCATCTTCACCAAGCGCCTCGACATGGTCCACCTCGAGCGCGAGGCGCGCGACATGCCCGACTCGACCATTTACGGCCAGGACGCGTCCTGGTACTGGCCCAACCGCTTCCCGCTGTCGCAGGCCGACCTCGAGACCGTCGTCTCGGCCAGCTCCCCCGCGAGCTCCATCGTCGACTGGCGGCCGTTCGCTGCCGTCCCGCCGTACGTCGCCGAGCTCTCGACGCTCCGCACGCTGCTGCCCGACACCGTCCGCTTCTGGAACGCGCTGGCGCACGAGAAGAAGTACCTGGCGATGCCGCTCGCCGCCGCGCACCACGGCGTGTGGATGGGCATCTCGGGCGTGCTGAGCGTGCACCACTACATCTCGCGCTACCAGAACTGGGACTTCGTGGACGACATCAAGTCCAATCCCTGCGTCGGCCTTCCCCCGCCGAGCGACGTGGCGATCTGGTCGTACCCAATCTCGCTCCGCGCGCTCAACTTCACGCTGCCGCAGTGGGTCGACGGCAGCGACTGGTCGTTCTTTGACGCGCAGGTGCCGCCGGACTTCCTGGACTGCGACGCCTGGCTGTTCAAGCAGCCGACAGAGCGCCTGTGGCACCAGGCGACCCACACGAACGGCTTCGAGCACGTGCCGAACATTCTGCGTCGCCGCCACACGATGAGCGTCTGCCTGGCGCTCGAGGCGTACAACAGCGCGGCGATCGACCACCGGTCGAACGCTTGCCCCGGCGGCTTCAACCGCAACAGGAAGATGCCGATGGAGTTCGAGAAGCCTGCGTGGCGGTCCGCCATCGCGCTGTCTTCTAACACGGAGATGCACGACGATCCCCCGGTGTTCTTCGGCGAGTACAAGCGCAAGATGCCGGCGGACGCAGACACGGCCGCCAAAGCGGAGGAAGACGCCAGCGACAAGCTTCACTTCGTCTTTTCGTCGTCTTGCGAGCCGTACCAGCACTGGCAGAGCCAGCTTTTGGCCGAGTCGTTCGCGCGCGTGCAGCAACGAGGGCGGCTCACGCGCATCGTCAGCGGCTGTTCGGACGAGCAGCTCGTCGACTTGATGGAGCGACACGGAGCATCGTCGCTGCCGTCGATGTCGACGCCGCGGGTAGAGCTGCACGTCACAAAGAGCTTCGCCATGAAGCCGACGCCGGAGGCGTCACCCTCGGACGACTACGCGCCGTACAACAAGCCGTTTGGTCTGCGCGACTGGCTGCGCCACGCCAACCCTCCGGTCCGCCCGGACGCGACGATCGTGATCATCGACCCGGACTTCCTGTTCCTCAAACCGTTCTCCATCGACACGCGCGCTCGCGTGACCAGTGCGCGCGGCGTGGACTCGAAGAACTATGTCAGGGACGGAGAGGTGGTGGACGGGCTGCGCCAGTACAAGAAGTTCTTCGTGTACGAAGGCCAGCGCGAGCTGACAAGCGTGCGCGCCGAGGTGCGCGACGGACTGGCTGTCGCGCAGCGCTGGACGGCGTACTTGGGCTCCGCGGGCTTCGACAACCCGAAGGCCATTGCGGACATGTGCCCCGAGTGTGAATCGGTGACTGCCGACGACGCGCGCGAGTACTACGCGGTTGGTCCGCCGTACGTGCTGACGCGCTCGGACCTCGACAAGATCGTCGACGACTACTGCAAGTTCACGGTCGCCCAACGGGTCGCGCGGCCCGACGTCTGGATGGCCGAGATGCTCGGCTACTCGCTCGCCGCGGCCAAGCATGGCCTGAAGCACACGACGTTCGACAACCTGGCGCTTGGCGGCAAGGCCGACGACTACTTCGACTTTGTCGACCTCATCAAGGGCAACCCGTGCAGCAGTGGGCCTGAGTTCCGGCCGGTGAGGGCAGCGTCGGATGTCGTGGAGCCGCCGCTGGTCCCAGGAGAGGCGCCGTCGCTTCTGCATGGCTGCCACAGCTACCGGGGCACTGACGACCGCGGGCTCGAGTGGCTGTACTACAAGCAGTACGTGCCGAACGACATGTTCGCGTGCGACTCGTGGCTTTTGGCTGAGCCGCCCGCTAGCGTCTGGACGCTCGCCAAGAAGCAGAAGGACGTCAAGCTGATGCAGCAGGCGTACGGCCTGTGCACGACCATCCGCACGGTCAACCGCGCGCTCGTGGACTTCAAGACGCGCGCGTGCCCCAACGGCTTCAACGACAACAAGCGGCTGCGGATCGTGGCGCCGCCCAGGCCCGCCGAGAGGCTCGAGGTCGGCCGCGTCGACGCCAAGTGGGCGGAGGCGGCCCAGGCGCACGAGCCGCTGCTGTCCAACGTGAAGCTGGACGTTTAGACGGTGAGTCCCCCGCTGTGGATCGTTCCTGCGCGTGGTGATGACCGCGAGACTGACCAGTGACGCTCTTGTGGCAACAGCCTGAAGGAATTAGCAGCCCGCAGCCGCTCGAGAGCGCGGGCGACGTGGTGAAACAGCCAAATCCACGTATCGTGTTGTGAATCGCCCCATGCATCAAAAGTGGACTCACGGTCGTGCTCGCTCCCTCTCCATCCCCAGGCGTCCGTCACATCTCGTCCCCGTTGCTGCTGCTGCCGCCGCCGACGGCTGAGCCCTTGTGCTCCATGTTCTTGTTCTCCGAGTCCTCGGCCTCCTTGATCATGCCGAGGAAGTTGGCGTCGACGGTGCGCAGCAGCTCCTCCATTTTGTCATCCTTGCCGGCGCCCGCGCGGTCGCCCTCGGCCTTGCCGTCCTCCATACTGGCCTTCTTGCGGCGCAGCTCCTTCTCGCGCGCCTCGAGGTTCTTCTCGCGCTTGGTCTCGCGCTCGAACATGCCGTTGATGGCCGCCTTCTCGTTGGGCTGCGCCGTGGCGAGCCCGTCCGAGAGCTCGAGCAGCGAGATCATGCCGTTGACGTCGCCCACGGCCACGAGCTTGCCGCCACCGCAGCCGGCGCCGTACTGGACGCTGACGGCGGACAGCGCGACGTCGCCGACCTTGTGCGAGTAAGCGACCTCGTTCTGGCGGTAGAAGAAGTCCCAGACGTCCACGACGCCGTCCATGCGCGTGACGAAGAAGACGCCCGCGCGCGTGGGCGACCAGCAGCCGGCCGTGACGTACGAGTCGTGGTAGGCCGTGCTCATGATGGGCGTCTTGAGGTCCTCGCACCAGAGGCGCGCGGTCCAGTCGCCGATCGTCATGAAGAACTTGGAGTGCGTCGGGTTGCGCTGCACGGCGTACACGGGGCCGTGGTGCTTGCCGGCGCCCGTGTCGTAGAGCGCGAGCCCGTTGTTCTGCTTGGCGTTGCGCAGGTTGACGCTCACGACCACGCCCTGCTCCGTCCCGACGAGGTACTTGGTCGGCCCGGCCTCGGCGTTGTACTCCATGGCGGACCCTCCGAAGGCGCCGGCGCCCAGCCCGCTGCCGCTCGAGCCGTCCTTGTTGTCGGACTGCAGCAGCAGCCGGTGCGTCGGCTGCGCGAGGTGGCGGATATCCCACCAGAGCAGCCAGCCGTCCGTCGACACGGAGCAGCACTGGTTGCCTGTCTTGCTCGAGATCCAGAAGACGTCGTACACGGGGTCGTGGTGCGAGTGCTCGAGCGCCGACGTCTCGGCAGGCGCCGCGCCAGACTTGCGCAGATCGAAGAAGCACACGAGCCCGTTGTAGGCGCCGCCCACGAGCTGGTCCACCGCCTTGGGGTTGTACCGCATGCTCACGAGCGGCGACGGCGGCCGCAGCGTCGTCTCGGGCGTGTTCGGGTTGCCCACGTCCCAGATGAAGGCGCTCGCGGGCAGCCGCGCGCTCGACAGCTTCGGGTCCTGGAACGACAGCAGGCAGTAGCACGCCGCCATCTTGTGCGGGCTCTCCGGGTGCCAGTCGATCTTGGAGACCGTGCGCTTGACCGGCTCCGGGTCGCGGAACACGGCCAGCCCCTTGGCGCTCGGCTGCTCTGTCGTCGCGGCCTCGCCCAGCCGCGCGAAGTAGTCTTGGTACAGGTCGATCGTGTTGTTCTGCTTGAGCGCGCGCTCGGCCACGGGCGCCAGCGCGCGCACGGCCTGCCGGTAGTCGTCGTCCTTCTCCGCCTTCTTGCGGAAGCGCTGCACGTCGCTCTGCTCGGCCGGGTCCACGTCCTTGGGCCAGCCGCCCTCGACGTGCCGCATGCTGCTGTGCCGCGTCACCAGCCGCTCCGTGTTGACCTCGTGCTCCGACAGGTCGGCCGTCGTGTCCAGCCGCGTCACCATCGGCCGCCGCTTGACGTACTCGCTCTCGGACGCCGCCGAGCCAGCGATCGCCTCCACCACCTTGGCCTCGCTCGCGCGGAAGTCGCAGTGCCGACCGAAGCTCTCGCGCGGCTTGGTGTACAGGTACGCCAGCTCCATGGCGCCAACACTGCACTGCTTCAACGACACTCCTGCTCCTACCGAGACTGACACCGAGTGGGAATGACCGGCCGCGAGGCGTCGGCCGGCGCCCCACATCCGGCGGATCGCGCGGCCTTTCAGCGCCGTCGACCCTTCAGGCGGGCGGGGCAGCGCCACTGACACGCTGCGTGCGGGCTCAAGAGACCGACAAGGGGCACCCAGGAGCGCACGCGGTGGCTGCCAACAACACGGATATATTCTCTCGCGTCCTGCTGCGCGCTCTCATGTGCTCTCACGTGCTCTGCTCTGACGGTCGGCCGCTCGTCTGGGGGAACCGATTCGACCGCCGGCCTACTCGCCGCGCGTGTTGGCGCGGCGCTCGAGGTACAGCCGCAGCTCCTCGACCTCCTCCTGCGTCTCGGCGTACTTGGTCTGCACGGCGTTGCCCGCGTACGCGCCCACGCCGATCAGCAGCACGTGCTCCCACGGGTCTGCCGCACGTCCACACGCAATCCACAGCCTGCGTTAGTCTCTTCGGGGGCCCACAACACGCCCACGGACGCCAGGCAGCCGCCACGTACGACGCATGTAGGGCACTTTCTGCAGGACATTGCTGCCGAGCTTGGTCGTGAGCCCCAGGAAGGCGCCGATGACGGTGCCCGCGAACGCCATGCTGCTCTCCGGTCTCCGGTCGAGTCGAGTCTCGAGGCGAGTCGCGCTTGGTCGGTCGCCCCCTTGGTGTTGGCGGTGGAAGGCGGCTGACCGCCAGAACCGTCCGGGGTCGGGGCTTTTTACGGATCGCCGAGGCGACTTGTTACGATTGCGTAAAAACTAGGGTTTTTACGAGAGGGATGGAGTGGACCACGTAGTGAACCTGCCAGAGCGCATACCACGCAATACATCATACACCAAACACAATGCGTCAGAACGACAAATACAGGCCCGAGTGAGCCCATGCTGGTCTGACTTCATGGCGCTCGCTGGGCTGTTCGACGCGGTGGATGGAAGCCGTGCTCGGAATCCGCCGCTCGACAGCACTTCAGAGCAAGCAGGATACCGAACGGCCAGCGTGCGGCTAGCGCCGAAGCGGCGCAAGCGCGAGCGTTTCCGCGGCCGCACGCGACGGACGACCGCCGGGCTGAGACGGCGGAAGGGCAATGGGCGGATGGCGCTGGGCGGAAGTCACTGGCGCCACCTGCGATCGTGAACCAGCGCACTGACGCCCTCGAGGCGCGGAAACAACCGCACGACGTGCATGGGCGCGCGAGTGATGGCTGTGGAGCCAGCGGCAGGGGCTCCGATGTGTGCAATGCACGGAGCAAGTCGGCTTGCGCTTCACGAGCTGCTGCTGGACGCGTCCATCGACCAGGCGGACGCTGCTGCACGACGACCGCGACTACCGCATGCCGAGAGCAAGTTGGCCGTCTCGGGACCCGCCCAAGGGTGTCTGCGACAGCGACGGCGACTCGAGACGCCCTTTGGAGGCCTCGACAGGCTCGCGGGATGCGCCAAGTGATACGCTGGGTCGCATCTTGGCATCCGCGGGTTGAAGCAGCCCCGCGGGTCGCGCTGCTCTCCTTCATCCTTCTGTCCGCGCCTCCCGTGTGTCTCTGCGGCCGGCCGGCGCGTTCCATTCGACACGCCTGCTGCGCGGAAAGAAGGCCAGCGGGGGACTACCCGAGGCGGTCGGAGGGCGACGGAGGGAAGGCGGCGCGCCACTCGTCTCTCATTCCCCAATCCACCGCGCGCCGCCCAAGCACACGGACCACCCGTTCACCCTCCCAACCAACGACCAAGATGAAGCCGTCGACTGTGAGCCTCTCGCTAGCCGCCGCCGCGTCGGCCGCGCTGCTCGGCGCGCTCACGACCGGCGCGCCGTGCGACCTGAGTGCCATCCAGAGCGCGCTACTCCCGAACGCGACGACGGGGCTGGAGCGGTGCGCGGCCACCTCAGGCGTCGACATTTGGGCGCTGAGCGACTTCCCGACCGAGGAGCAGGCGCAGGCCGTCATGCACGACCGCAACTGCGTCGACTTCCTCAACCAGGTGAACCAGCGCGCGAACGCGCAGATCCAGTGCAACCTGACGGTCGGCAACCAGACGGTCATCTTCGCCGACCTGATCGTCGACTTCCTCTCGGGCCAGACGGGCGAGCCCGAGGCGTCCGCCAGCGGCTCGGACGACATTGAGTTCCCGGACAGCGACTCGGGCAGCAGCGACGTGGGGAGTAGCGAGGCGTCCGACTCGGGCAGCAGCGAGGCCGCCAGCGACGAGGCCAGCGAGGCCTCCATGAGCGACGACTCGGCCAGCAAGTCGTCGGCCTCGAGCGGCGGCTCCGCGGTGGCCGCCGCGTCCTTGGTGGTCGCGGCCACGGCCATGCTCGCGGGTTCGCTTGGGCTCTAAACCCCGGCCCGTTTCGCAAACGCTTTTTGACGAAAACACGTTCAAGTGCACATGAAAAAAAAAAGAGTCGGGCCGCGATTTTTGACAAATCACTCGAAAAGTAGAGAAAAGGAAAACACAATGCCGGTTTACACTTTTATGGTCGTGTCATAATTCGAGGCGCTGGCTGTCCGGAGATTGCATTAGGACGGCGCGGCCTCTGCCGTTCGCGGCCGCCACATGGGCCGCCGCATGGCTGCGGCGGTTGCAGAGAGTCGCCGCCGTCCATACCAGTAATAACAATCAGTAGAGGAGGCTAGCGCTCGCCCTATCGGTGGCCTCGACACTTGCGCTGCACCGCCAGTCAATCCCTCCATACGTTTAGACAGGTGGCCGCAAGCTGAGGCCGTCGCGCAAGACTCCTGTGGCGGAGGCCTCGACTGCACCCAATGCGCGAGTGGGTGCAGTCAGTCGTCCCTTGCGTCTTGTCCGCATTGCAGTTTGCCATTTCGGCATTCCGTTTTGGCAATTCGCCGTTTCGCTATTTGGATTGACCGTTTCGCGCGAGCATTCTCGGAACACGCCGTGATAGCTCATAATATATCATAGCAATTTCGACGAGTCGCGCTCCGGCTGTCTGACAGAAAATGTTCAGCTTTTCTGCTCTCGAGCTAACACTTTCGGTAAAAATCATCCACCCCGCCCGCCTTTTGCCGTTCGTCTTGGTTTCAGTATGGAACAAAATTACCGCCACAAATGCGACGCAAAATAAACGCAAAACATCGTTGAATCGCCGCCGCTACTATACCGTCTCCTCCCGTCCCGCCGACACCCCGCGGCCGCCTCTACCCGCCTGCTCGTCGGCCAGTCGCGTCGCACTCGCCTACAGCTCATTCTCACTCCAGCGTCGTCCGAAGCACTCGGTCTCCGCCCTCCCCACCCGCTCCTCCTCCTCCCACAATGAAGTCGGTCATCGCGTTCCTCGCTGCGACGGTCGCGGCGCTGGCCATGGCCGAGAACTGCGACCTGGGCGCCATCCAGAGCGCGCTGTACCCGAACGCGACGCAGGGGCTGCTGGACTGCTCGAACGCCACGGGCGT
>JAADYF010000894.1:0-12056 GCA_023338175.1 Phytopythium delawarense | reverse complement strand
GGTGCTGCTGCTGCGAGGCGATGATGCAGGTGACGTACCCGGACTTCGAGCGGATGTATCTGCTCGCGCTTGAAGCGCAGCGCCGGCGCGATATCAGCGAATCACAGCGCTCGCAATAGCAATTTAACGCGCGTTTATTGGCTAAAAAGAGAAATCACTCGCAACATCATTCTGATATTCCTCACAACCCGATCATCCGACTCGAGTGAACATGCCGGCGACGCCAAGCGGAGCGACCGCCGATGCCAGCGCCAATATGCGCCGACAGTGTGCGTGGATCGCTGCATCTGCCTGTGCTGTGCCTGTGCTGTCTGGGCTGAGGCGGTGGACGTCCTCTTGGCTCTCCATCTGACGCTAGCGCTCGGGTTTCGCGGTCTGCAGACGGTGAGGAGGCGGACGAGATGATCAAGGCGCGGCTACTGGCGGCGGCGCGGCGGCCCGAGAACGCGCACTGCGCCGACTGCGACTCGTCCAACCCAAAGTAATGCGCTGCTCCCTCTCCGTCTATGCATGAGCAGCTGTGTGGCGCGGTGAGCGCGAGGAGGTGGCGCTGACCTTCGTTGTGACGCTGCCTGGTGTGTCGAGGTGGGCGACGGTGACGCACGGCGGCTTCATCTGCACGCAGTGCGCCGGCGTGCACCGCTCGCTGGGCGTGCACGTCTCCTTCGTGCTGAGCACGACTCTCGACAAGTGGACGGTGCGCACGTCCTCCGATGTCTTCCGTCTCCCCGGCGGTGATATATCATGGACGTCTCGATGCTCACGCGGTGGCTCTGCAGGCGGAGCAGGTGACCGCGGTCGAGGCGGCGGGCAACGACGCGCTGAACGCGGCGCTCGAGCGCTCGCTGGACGTGCAGGCCGACGTGTTTGCCAAGCCCACGGCCGACACGCCGCGCGCCGCGCGCGAGCGCTTCATCCGCGCCAAGTACGAGGCCAAGCAGTTCGCGTCGTCGTCCTCGGTGATCGATCGGCAGACGATGATGCAGCGGCAGTCCGCCGGCCGTCTGTGCTCGTCCGAGTCGTCATCTTCCCCGGCCAGCAGTGTGCAGAAGCGGTTGAGCGGTGACCAGCGCGGCATGATCGAGTTCGTGGGCGTGCTGCAGGTGTCGCTGCTCGAGGCGCGCGAGCTGGCGGGCGTCAACATCAGCGGCAAGTCGGACCCGTACGTGACGCTAAGACTCGGCGAGCAGACCGTGAGCAGTCAGCACGTGACCAACAGCGTCAACCCGACGTGGGGCGAGACGCTGCTGCTGTCGTGGGACGGCGCGTCGCCGCTGTACGTCGAGCTGTTCGACTACAACGCCATCAGCGCCGACCGCAGTATCGGCGCGTTCGAGGTACCGCTCGCGCAGCTGCAGGCGCTGCTCTCGGCGCCTGCCGCCGCCATCGACGAGTGGTTCGACGTCAAGATGTCGCGCGAGTGGGCCTCCAACTTCGGCGAGCACCTGGTGGCGGGCGCCGAGGGCGTCACGCGAGGCTTCTACCGCGGCATCACGGGCGTGTGGAAGGACCCGATCAAAGGCGCCAAGGAGAAGGGGCTCGAAGGCTTCGCCAAGGGCGTCGGCAAGGGCGTCGCCGGCGTCTTCTACCGCCCCATAAAGGGCATCGGCACCATGGTCAAGCACACGGGGCTCTCGGTCGGTGTGGGCAAGCCGCGCGACGACGAGGAAGAGGAACTCGTGCCCGCGGGCAGGGTCCATCTGACGTTGACGCTGCAGAGGTTCACGTGAGGTGGTGGTGATCAGAAGCAGGATCGGGAGGCGACACGGGAGTTCAAGACAAACGTGTAATTTATGGCGTGCGCGCGGAGGCAGTCGCCGATGCGACTCCTTCCCCCTCCGCAGTCTGTTGCGCGGTCGATTGCTTCCCGGAGTTCTTGAGGACGCGAGTCGAGGTCTCTACATCATGTTGCGGAAGTTGAGCAGGTCGTTCTTGACGCGCCGATACTGGTCCAGCAACGTGGAGGCCTCCGGGAACTCATCTGCATAATAAACAACAACAACGAAATGTTAGTCTTCTGGTCGCCGCATTCACATACCATCAGCAGTCACTCGCTTACCTTGCGGGATGGCCTTCAGGTCCGTGACAACGTCGCCCGACAGGTCGACGAGGTGCGGGCAGCTGGCGGCAAACTCGGCCAGCAAGTCCTTCCCCGCGCGCGGTGACATGGCGTGCTTCTTCCAGAGCGTCACGAGCGCCAGCACCGACTGCAGCACGTGCAGCGTCCACGAGATGCTGCCGTGTTCGCGGTAGATCTGCTC
The DNA here is from genome assembly GCA_023338175.1 of Phytopythium delawarense. Taxonomy (NCBI): domain Eukaryota; phylum Oomycota; class Peronosporomycetes; order Pythiales; family Pythiaceae; genus Phytopythium; species Phytopythium delawarense. The sequence goes on along the minus strand of JAADYF010000894.1, from coordinate 9,795 downwards.
GTAGAAGCTCAGCACGATGCGGTGCGGCACCCCCACGTCCAGGAACAGCTTGAGCACCCAGTTGAACGTCGTCGCATCGGCCGACGAGAACAGAGGCGTGCTCGCGTACGACCCGGCGTGTGTCAGCCGCAGGTGCCACGATGACACCAGCTCGAGCTGCTTCACGAGGAAGCCCACCGGGAACACGAAAGCGCCGGCGCCGATCGTCGCCGCCGACCCACGGTGCTCGTCACTGCCTTCGAAGAACAGCGTCTTGCCCAACCGCAGCAGCTTGCTCTGCAGCTGGCCCATCCACACGCCGTTCTCGAACGAAGCAGCGCCGCCGTTGAACTCAGTCGATAGGCCCGCGAGTTCGCACTGGCCCGCCCGCCACGCGTTAAACTCCGAGTTTGACGTCGACGGGGGGACAACGCTGAAGATAATCTTGCGCCACAACAGCTCGACCACGTCCGCCTCCTCCGACTTACACACGTGGATGATGTGCAAGCACTCAGCCCACATGTCGTACTTGGACGCGAACAGGTTGTACAGCGTCGACGCGTCGAAGATTTTGTACGTCAGCAGCTTCAGGTCCTCTTGGCGATCACGGATGTCCTCGTCCAGCGTGAGCGACGAGGACATCGCGGCGGACGCCTCCAGCTCTGTCGTCTGCTGCTCAAGAGCCTTGAGCACGCGCAGCTGCAGCTGCAGGACATCCAGCACATCGCGCACTTCGCGGATCGCATCGGTCGCCTCGCCCATATCTTCGAGGCTCTTCAGACAGCCAAGCGCCTTCGACACATAATAGTGGCGCTTGCCAAGGTCCGGGTTGCTTTCGAGCGACCCCGAGACGCCATACTCGTCGCTCTCGCTCGCATCCTCGTGTGCACGCGTCCACCACACCTTTGCAGCGACCAGATACTTGTGCTGATCCATATACATCTTGATCAGCAGGTCCTGGTCCTTCTCCTTCAAGAAGCCCTCGATGAACGGCGAGCGGATCGACGTCAGCAGTTGGCTGTGGCCATTGTCGTACAGCCACGTGTATAGCAGCTCATGGAACTCTTCGTCCTCGGATGCGAGCGCGAAATGGAAGACCTCTTCCACGCACTTGTCGCGCGTCTCATCGTCGAGGCTCACCATGTCATCCACAGCCTGCGGGCTCCGCGTTGCCCGGCTGCTTTCGCTACCGTTCACGTCGCTGCTGGCGCTGCCCAGCAGACGCTGCAGCGCGAGTAGGATGCATCCGTAGCAGTTGCGCTTCCATGTGAGCTTGACACCGCTCATGTCGGCAGCCGCGGCGTCATGGAAGTGCTTTCCGCATGCGAGCGCCAGCTTCACAAGGCCCTCGTAAAAGTTCAGCAGCGCGTAGTCGTCGCAGATACCCTGGAGCACGTCCAAGCCATCTTCCGAGTCCCACATGTGGCACGAGTTCAGGAACTGCTCGAGCGACTGCTTCAGGTACGCCTTGCGAGCGCTCGGGGCGCCAAGCTTCGCCATCGCCAGGCTCTTGTAGCCTTGGTAGTGCCAAAGATCGGCAACCGAGAAGTACGACGGGCACTGCTCGCGCAGCTGCTTGGTCAGGAACGTGTTGTTCTCGTTCCGGCCCTGCATGAGCGCCTTGATCATGCTCTTGGCAGCCGAAGCGCCATCGTTGGTCGACACGAGGTCGCTGAAGCTCATGCGAGCCAGCTGCTCGACAAGCGGGACCTTGTAGTCGTTCGCGAGCCGCAGCAGCGAAATCGCTTCGATGCATCGCAGCACCATTGAGTACATGTAGAACAGCGAACGTTGCTCCGCCTTGTAACGCGCCTCGCGCTGGCGCTGCTCCTCCGTCCGGCTCTTGTGGTATCGCATCGCCAACTCTGACACGCGGGAAAGGCTATCGTCTCCGTTCGTATCGCCGTTCGCGTTGGCAAGGGTCGGGTTGTTCTCCAGCGCAGCGCCCGTCGTGATCGCCACAGCGTACGGTCCAGCACTCTCCATCAGCTGGCGCAGCTGGAACAAGATCTCCCGCACCTCGTCCAGCTTCTCCGGCGCGAGAACACTGGCGTAGGTCGCTGCGTTGTTGGGGCCAGAAGGTTTCGCAGCGCCATTTGTCTTGCTAGCCGACGCGCGCGAGTTCGTCGTCACACGCACGCCGAGGGTCTTGGCCGTCCAAAGCGGTCGAAGCAACCGCGACAAGAACATGACCAAACCGTCATGCTGAGACGACATGACAAACTCAGTCGTCAATACGATACGAGTACTGGCAGGGGCTGCAGATGTACCCGCCGCGGAGTTGAACGACGACCCATTGCTGTCGCCAGCGACTGGTGCCGCCGCAGCGGCGGCCTTCGCGACGGAGCTCTGTCCAATCTCGAACACGCCCTGCATCGCCGTCGCATAGATGTATTCGTCGCTCTTGATGCCGACAGAGGTTCGTCGTCCCGCAAGCAATGACGCCGTCGTGGTAGTCTCAGTAGTAAGGGGGTCACTCGAGACTCCGCATGCCAGACCAATCAGCATGCACGACACCTGGACCTCGCCGAAGCTGCGAACGAATGGTGCCAGCGCTGTCTTGATGTCACTCCCACGCGCGAGCAGCAGAATGCGGTGCAGCTGGTCAACCGGACGGATCTTCTTGAAGACTTGGATGCCCGAGTTTGTCAGACACAAAAAGTGTCGCGACGGCTGCGAGTACTGCAACGCCATTTCACTGACGATCGCGACATCAGCGCTCTCTCCGAGCGATCCAGCTGACATTTCCTCGAACGATCGCTTGGAACCAGCGCGAGCAGCAGATGCACCGGCGCTCGAAGCAGTGTCGTAGATGGGTTGTCCGTCGCTCGAGTACGCATCCAGCTCCTGGATATCGACGACCTTACCGATACACAAGTCAAGCGACACGGATTCTCGGGTCGTCGCTTTCCGTGACGGGGCAGCGATGGCCATCGACGACGATCCCGCGATCGGGTCGTGGGCAATACCCACAAGCCTGTCCTGTTCGTCCTTGCGGCCGTCGACCATGAGGAACACACCCTTGCGGTGGAACGCCGCGTGCACAGACGACGGCGACTTGCCAGGCGCAAATCCAGGTTGCATCCCCTCCTTCGCGTGGTATGGCGGCGCGTCCGAAAGCGAAATTGCTGGCGGGGGCAGGCGAATATAGACGAGGTCGAGGCGCGTCGGCCGCTTGGCACGCATACTTGAGCCAGGGCCCATCGAGTAGGCACGGCGGGAGTACACCGTCAGGTACAGCCGGATGCCAGTAGAGGTGACTGCGACGACCGTGACGTAAGACGACTCATCACGCGGCACGACCGCAAGAGACACGACCTGAAGCCCAGCAGACTGGAAGATGCGCTCGTCGGGACACGACACGCGCGTCCGGCGGTACTCGCGCGCGTACTTGGCACCTTCAGCAAGCAGGTTGAGCGAGCAGACAACGCTGGTGCTCGACCCAGTCGCTCCGAGGTCGACCACCGTCACCTGCGCGTTCTCGTGCAGCGCGTACAGGATGTGGCGCGCGTCGTCCACAACGAGGTCCGCGAGCTTGCCTGGCGCGCTCGCGAGCCCCGCGAGGAAGCCCGGCAGGTAGTTGGCGTAGCTGGACGTGTGCGCGATCTTGCGGCAGGTCTTGCTTCCTCCGCTGAGCAGCAGCAGCGCGCTTGTCAAGTTGCTGCCGGCGCTCGCGGCTGCCTGCTGCTCCGGGGTGTACATGAGCTCGTAGACAATGCCGTCCGAGCCACCGAAGAAGACGCGGCCACTGCGCGTTGTGCGGATGCAGCGCACGACGCAGTTGTCGGTGCTGACGCTGAGCTTGGTGCGCTGCAGCTTGATGGGGGCGTCCGCAGACTCGTAGAGCACCGCGAGGAGCAACACCTCGACGGTCGTGGCCACCACGAGCACGTGGCGCACCTTGTCGGTGAAGACTCCTGGCGCGGGCCGCGCGCAGAGCGCGACGGCGACCACGGGCTGGTCGAGCTCGAACACGGCGAAGCGTCCGCGCTGCTTGTAGCTCCAGAGGAAGAGGCGCGCGTCGACCGATGTCCAGGCGACGTCCATGGCCGGGAGCAGCCCCGAGAGCGACAACGCGCGCGTGTCGTCGAGCGCGGCGGCCACGGCGGTGGGCAGCGGGATGATGGCGCCCTTCTTGACGACCTGCGGGCACCACTGCGACGCGTACGGCTCGAGGTAGTAGTTCTGCGGCTCGGCCTGCGTCGACAGCTGGTCGAACAGGTCGGGGCACTGCGCGTCCTCCTGCGCCACCTGGTCCACGCGCGTCTTGGCCTCCTGCAGCCCGCGCAGCGCCCGCTCCGCGTCCTCACCCTTGGCGCGGCGTCCGAGGAGCGGCGTCGCCGCCGCCACGTTCGCCATCCTGGAGCCTAGATACCCAGCGTCCTCGTTCTCGTCGGCGGTCCTTTCTCGGCTTCGAAGAAAGGGCGTCCTGGTGGTGGAAGGAAGGAAGGGGGGAACGAGGGGGGTGGGTGAGAAGACGGCGTTGGAAAGAGGCGACGGAGTCGGGAGGGGAGCGGACGCGCGCAATGGGCCGGCAGGTCACGCACCTGGCGTCTCTTGGCTGTCGTCGGGGCCCTTGGTGCCGCCGCCGTTTGAACGCCGCGCGCCGGTGTTTTTGCTTGGTGGAGGGCGGCAAGGTCGGCCCAGGAGGGCAACGGATCCCGAACCGTCCCTCGTGTCCGAGGGCAAGATCCCGTCTCCTGTATCCAAACGAGGGACGAAATCCCGAAAGGAGGGACGGATGGCCAGTGCGGAAGTGGCGTGGACTACATGTGTTGGGTTCTATGCAATGGAGAGCGTTTCTATGGTTTCTAATACGAAATGGACGACCTTGAAGTGATCAGTCAGGTAATGAGCTGCATGCCGACGGGGTGCGTGAGGAAGATGTCCTGCAGCTCCTGGTAGGAGCACTTGAGCTCCAGCCGAGGGTAGCGAGACGCGCGCGACGCCAACTGCCGGATGATGCCGCTGCGCTCGAGCTCGTCGCAGATCCATAGCAGCGCGCGCAGCCGCGGAATGGGCACGAACGAGTGCGTCTTGCACAGGATCGCGAACCGCTCGATCACGGCCTCGAGGTCGCCGCTCGCCTTGCCCGTCGACTTGACCTCCATGCGCAGCGCGACCAGGAAGATGCACTCGAACTTGCTGCAGCTATGCAGCCGTCGCAGCGGAGCCGACACGGATACGGCCTGCTGCGCCTGGTGCAGGTCCTGCGCCGACACGAACAGGTCGCCCGGGTCATCGGTGGCGCTGGTGCTACTCAGGCGATGGATGCAGACCTCGGCGGCCTTGCGGCATAGCGTCAGCGCCTGCCGAACGTCTCCAGACTGGTGAGCGAGTGACTTGGCGCAAACCTGGATGGCGTCGTCGCTGAACACGTCGAGTTCGCGCAGGCGCTGCTGGATGATACTTTCCAGCTGGTGTCTCGTGTACGCCGGGAACGTGATGCGATGACCGCCCAGCCGACTACGGATCTTCGTGGGCAGTCGCTCGGGCAAGTCCATCGTGTTTGCGATGCCTACAAGCTGCAGCTTGGACGTTGCCGCGGTCTGCCACTCGAGCAGGTTGTACAGCACTTGGTTCTTGCCGGCGACCATGAAGTCCATCTCATCCAGGAGCACGATCACCATGGGTCGCCCCGAGTTCTTTGAGTGAAACTCACGCTCCAGCAGCTCGCACAGCCGTGCGGCGCTCATGGCTCGCTTCGGCTTCTCCTCCGGTGACGTCAGCGCGCTCCAGATGACGCTGTAGGCCACGTCAGGTCGCGGCATCTGCAGCCCGTTCACCTCGATCCACTGGAAATGCGGCAGGCGGTCGGCGTCGCGCATCTGCTCCAGCGAGCGGATAACCTCCTTGACGATCGACGTCTTGCCTGCACCGGGCAAGCCGCTGATGTAGATGGGCCCGCCAGCGCTCTGCTGCTCGATCGCGGAGCGCAGCACCGCGTGGATCTCGCCGCGCTCGCTCTCGCGGCCCGTCATGGCCTTGGGCAGGCTCGACAGCAGCAGCTCCTCACATGCGCGCTCCAGCTTCTTCACCACGCCCTCCCTCCTCGCGCACGGGGCCTGGTTGCTGCCAGCCTGCCGCTTTGGCGTCGCCGCCTCGCGCGAGTCGTCCGCGCGCCGCTTTCCCGCCATATTTGGGGCCGTTTTGGCGCGGAAAGCGGACAGATTCTCAGACAAAGAGGTACGGAATCAGATGGATCAGATATGGGCTCTGGTTGAAGTGGTGCCTGCCAATGCTCGTGCTGCATGCGCCGGAAGAGGACGCCGAGGGTCATGCAGAGCTGCAGGCAGGACTCATGCACCTGCTGAGTTCATTCACTTGTGCTCGGCGGTGTGCCACTGCTCCCATTGGTGGCGTTGGTGTCGTTCTCTGTCCGTCCGATTGCTCTAAAAACAGACCGACTGGTCATTGCTCTGCTCGATTGCCCCCTTCCTGTGTGTGCATGGCTGGTTCAGCCACGCGGTTGACCTCGGAACGGCATGCAGCGATTAGCCGCACCGCCGCCTGGAGGCCCAACATCCACGCAGTCGCTCCCGCTGGCGCTTCGTGCACGACGGCCGTCGGTTCCAGCAGGGGGAGCGGCCAAGCCGGCGTCTCTGACTGCCGAAGCGGCACTAGCGAGTCTGACCGCGCACAGTTCGCCGAACCAGGATGGCGCGTCAGTTCATGCTGGAGAGAAGGAGCAGCGGAGATTTGTTAGCAATGACAGCGCCCCGCGATCGTCGCTTTTCTCGTCGCAGCGCAGTCGATACGGCAAAGCAGAGCAGACCGAGACGATCGCATCGCTGCAGCAGAACGTGGCATCGCTCTCGGCGTTCAACCGCCGCGAGAAAGCGCACAACGAAGCCCTGAAGGCGCAGATCGCCGAGCTCTCGAGCAAGTGCAGCCAGCTCCAAGGTGAGCCTTGCTGCTGAATCCAACTGTGTGTGCCAAGTAATTCACGGTAGCTGGTGGGTGGACAGAGGCGCACGCCGAGGAAAAGACCAAGAACGAGAAGATCGCAGCGCTCCGGCGACAGCGTCAGCTCGACGGCTACGACGATGGAGGACTGCCCTACATTGGTCATACTGCCGCAGCGGCGGCGACAGCCGCTGCCCTCCAGCAGCAGGCTCAGCTTGAGGTGTCATACCAGCGGAAGGTGCGGTCGCTGCTCGTGAGTGTCATTGCGTGGAGTCGGCCATGACAATTTATCGCCGTCAACACTAGGTGCTGTCGCTTGAGAACCGCTGTCGAGACCTGATGGAGAACAACAAGAAGCTGCTGACCAAGATCCAGCAGCTGGAAGAGACCGAGGCTGACGCGCAGCAGCAGATCACGGCGCTGCAGCGAGAGAACGAACGCGTCGGGACCCAAGTCGACAGCCTCACGAGCACCGTCACGTCGCAGTCCTCGCTGATCGTCGGGCTGCGCAAGATGGTCAGCGACTTGAACGTACGTTTACACTTCGATGAGTGTCGAGGTCGAGAGAAGTGTCGGCGTCTAATGAGGGGTCTTTGGTGCTTCATATCCACGCCACCAGCGAGAGCAACAGATCGTCTCGGACCTGACGCGCAAGCTAAACCGCTGTCAGACAGACTTGGAGGCGACCAAGCTGCGCGAGAAGCTGCTGCGAGACGAGGCCGACAAGACCCGGACGACGCTGGCGCTTGAGAAGCAGGCGCTCATGGACAAGGTAGTAGATCTGCAGCGCCGGCTGCAGCAGTATGACCAGGCAGACAGCCGCGTCCAATCGTTCGAGATGCAAATCACGCTGCTGCGCCGAGAAGCGATAGCCTTGAATGACTCGGTCGCGAGCTGGAAGGACAAGTGCAGTCAGGCCGATGAGCGGATGCACCAGCAAGAGCAGATGACTAACCGACTTCTGCAGGAGAACCGGGGCTTCGAGGAGACTGTCGCCCAGTTGCGCGCGGCACTGAGCAGCGTCGAGGAGGAGCGGCACGAAATGGAGCAAGAGCGAGCGTCCAAGCTGCGCGATCTCGAGCACAAACTTCAAGACGCACTGAAGACGCAGGACGCGGTGCTGAGCGCGCTCGGAGCAGCCAAGGACAAGGAGATCAGCGCATTGATGAGCACGGTGGTGCAGCTGCAAGGCGACCTCGACGCCCGTGACAAGACGACAGCCGAACTGCAGAGCGAGATCGCGCGCCTTCAGGACGAGATCCAGTCGTTGAAGCAACTTTCACAGGATGAAACAGTGCAAGCACTCCAACTCGCGAGGCAGAAGGCGGCGAGTCAGGAGGCGCTCGTGCTCGTGGAGGAGGAGAAGCGCGCACTAGCAGAGAAACTCAAGGGTCTTGAAGAACTCTATGCGGCGGAGCAAGGGATGCACCAGCGAGAGCGGGACAAGAAGATGGAGCTCAGTGACCGCCTCGACGCCAGTATGCTCGTCATTCGGCAGCTGCAGGAGGAGAACGGTACTCTGATGGAGAAGATCGCTGCAGCAGAGGAGGCGATGGAGAGACTGGCCGCCGAAGCCGAAGCTGCGCGGGCAGAAGCTGAAGCCAAGCCCATCCCTGTGATCGTGGAGGCTCCGCCACCGGTCGAAGTGGAGACGATCTCGGCGGAGGAGAAGGGTCAGCTCGAGGCGGCGATCGCGCAGCTCAAGGACGAGTACGAGGTCGTTGTGCAGCAGATGCAGGAGCTCGACAAGGAGTACCGCAAGCTTGTGACCAAGAAGTACAAGACCGAGTCGTTCCAGAACCAGGTGCAGCTGCTGCAGAACGAGAACAGTGAGCTCACGTCTCGCCTGGAGCAGCTCTTCAAGGACCTGTCCAAGGAGCGGCAGATGGTGAGCACGTTGTCGCAGGAGCTGCGCGAGCTCAAGCTGCGCGCCATGGACCCGGGGCTCGTCACCAAGCTCAAGCAGACGCAGGAGGCGCTTGAGAAGACGGTGAGCGCGCTGGTAGAGGCCGAGGCCGCGTCCGAGAGCTCCTTCACGTGCATGCAGTGCATGCAGCCTTTCAACGAGCCCAAGACGCTCGTGCCGTGCGGCCACACGTACTGCTCGCGCTGCCTCGCGGCGCTGGGCGACGCCAAGGAGCCGTCCACCATCACGTGCAAGCAATGCGCCAAGGGCAAGCCCCACGAGACGGATGGCGTGTTCCCCAATCAGGCTCTGGCCGACCTCACGGCGCGCTTCCTGTTCCGGCAGCAGACGCTCGCGACCATGGCCACCATGTGTCTGTCGCTGCGCAACAGCTTCGCCGACCGCTCGAGCGTCGCCTCCTGACTTTGGGACGCTGCCATCCATAGAAACGTATTCTATTGTCAATCACGCACCGCACATCCTTGTCCTTGACCGTTGAGCGCGCGTGCCAATCAAGGGGCGGAACGACTCGGCGTCAACTATCCGCTGCTCTCCCCTCCAGCAAACCGGCCACGTCTACAGCCAACGCCCAACATAGCTGCGTCCGTAGTGCGTCCTGCATGATGAGTGGCAAGGCCAGTCAGTGGTCAGCCATGAAGGATCGCGCCTCGCCAGTTGTTGGGCTGGAATCTAACACTCGAGTGCGTCCATCGGCCAGCGTACATCCGCCCAATCACCGGGAGGTGACGTCGCGACGCTGTTCCTCCATGGTGGGACATCCGCTTCGACCGACGCGTCAAGCGCTTAACGTCTGTAAGACACGGGGTCGGCGTCATCTGGTCGGCGGAAGCGTCGGCTAATCATCGTCATGCATAAGGCCCGGAGAACGAGGGCAGCGGGGGTCGGGATGCGTGTCAAACGCAGCTGCTGGCGAAACATCTTGTGTCCACTAAGTGGATCCGCCGATCCGTTACGCGACCCCCCTCCCCCCGAACCCCCTCCCC
>JAADYF010000893.1:0-12064 GCA_023338175.1 Phytopythium delawarense | reverse complement strand
GCACTCACCATCGATGCCGCGAGTCTTCCCACCGGTACACACCGGCTTGCAGGTTCCAGCGACGTCATCCTCCGTCGAAGCACAGGCGCACTCGCCGTCGGTGCCGCGAGCCTTGCCACCCGTACACACTGGCTTGCACGTTCCAGCGACATCGTCCTCAGTCAAACTGCAGGCGCACTCGCCGTTGGTGCCGCGGGTCTTGCCGCCAGTACACACCGGCTTGCATGTGGTACCTACGAGTTCCTGGTTGTTCGGACAGATGCACTCGCCTGCAGCGTTGAACACCTTGGTTGCGGGGCAGGTGCACTGAGTCGACGAGGTGCAGCAGAGGCATTGGCGCTTGGCGTTGTTGTCCGTGACTGTGTACGGCTGATGACTCTGAGCGCAATAGATGTTGGTCATGACGTCGGTGGCCTTGCAGTCACTCAACAAGTCCGAGAGACTCGACTTCTTGAACGTCGCGACGGTGGTGTCGTCGCTGTAGACCTTGAGGTACCAGTAGTTGTTGGTCGACTTGTAGATCTCGATCGTATGCTGCGACGAAGCCGGCGGGTTGGACTGCAAGAACTTGGTCGAGCCCAAGTAGCTGGTCCTCGCAGCGCAGGTGCTCGCGTACGTGGTCGTGTCCGCATAGTTGAAGAAGAAGGAGCGCGAGATGGCGACGTCATCCTTGTAGTACGACTCGCTGGCTAGCGTGTTCTTGGCCCAGTTGTCGATCGCCGTGTACAAGCTCGAGGTGTGGCAGCCCTTGACCAGGACGGTGACCGAGGTGCTGCTGCAAACCGTGGGCGAGGTGGATGTCGTGGTCGTGTAGGTGCTCTGCGCGAGCAGCGACTCGCCTGCTAGAGCTTGCTGGCGAAACGTCTGCGCCGCGCCAGCTGCGCCGGTGGCGAGCACGAACAGCGTCGCGATGACGCCGCGCATGGTCAGCCAGAGAGCGACGCGAGCAGGGGCGGACGGTGAAGACTAGGTTCCTCTCACTGGGATGTCACTGGGACGGCAGAATTCAGAGTGAGCAAGGTCCAAGCCCCCTTGGCGGCGAAGGGAACGCCTCCGTTCCTCCGCTGCAGTTGCCGCCACGGAGACCAGCGTCTCTTCGTCTCCATCCCTTGGCAAGGCGTCGCCTTGGAGCGTCGCCTTGGCCCGCCGCCTCGAGCAGTCGCCGCATGGAGCCGTCGACTGGAGTCGTCTCTGCATGGCAGCACGCGGTGGCACTGGGGTGCGCTTCTTGTTGCTCGCGCCGCTTCCGAAGCGGCGATAACTGTGGGCAACGGCTCCTCACCTCCCCCCCCCCGACGCCACGCGCCAGCCACTGAATGGAGAAGAGCGGTCTTTCGACCAAGTGCGCAGGCGACTTGGGATCTAACGACTGCCCTCGAATTATTTCTGTCAAGTCGGCTCGACGCCAGCGAATGTGGACTTCAAGTGAGCAAAATCACCAACGAAGGATCGCAAGGGCTTCTGTTTGATGGCGTTGGCCGACCGTCGTCTGCGAGCAGCCACGACTGTGGTGGAAACACCACGCTGAAGGCTCTTCCGCTCGTTGCGCCATGGCGTCCAGCGTGACGGTGGCGCAGTCGGATGAGCGTGTCGTCGGCTGAACGCCACCAATGCGGCTGGTGTCCGCAAGTCGCCTGCGACAAGATTCGCAATGGATGCAGCCCAAGCCGAACGCTGCGAACAGCTAACCCGCCTCCAGCATTCATACTTCCAGCATTAGCATGATCCCAGCTCGCACGAAGCAAATCTCGGATACAGCACTCCTCACCACCAACTCGGACAGCGCCACCCCAAGCTTGACGGTCTACCAGATCAAAGCTTCTTTGTGAATGGAGTGCTGTTCTGTCGGCTTTAATGGTCGTTTGCAGCGCCTCTCACAGCGGCGAAGTCGACTTGGATGAGATCTGTGCGAAACCGGTGAAGTCGAAGCACATCCAACACCAAGCGCAACGAGCCCCTCCACCCCCGCATTGCCCGTCGAGGGCCCGGAGATCAACAACGTCGAGTCGTCTGCGGAGCACGCTTTCTATCTCGAAGCGGGAATCGCTGTTGCTTGATCTCGCTGGTTGCCCCGCCTTCAAAACACAGCCATCGGTACTCGCTGTGGCAGTCGAGCACTTGAACGAAGGCTTCCGCATCGCACGTCACCATGTTGAGTCGTGGAACTGGGCAACTTGGCCGAGTCGTGGAGACCCGAGCAGCGTGAAGCCAAGTGATGCTCGAGGGTCCTTGCTGCGATTGTGGACATTTGATCGTCACGTGGACGACGTGGTCATTGGCGGAGCTGGGGGTTCTTCTCGAGCGGCGAAAACATGTTGGCCCCACAATACTTCAAGTTCATACAGGCCGTCAGTGTCGGCCATGACCACCGGATCCAAGCGCCGCGCGAGAAGTCATCGATCCACGATGCTGGCCAGCTCGACTCGCTATGTGCTCCAGGACACACTGTCGAAGACAGCAGCGTCGGTCGCTCTCGCGCCATGCGCGCTGTCCTGGGGCTCTTGATGGTATGGCCTTGGTCGCTGCCACTGCTTTCGGCAGCTTCGATGCACTTCAAGGAGTTCAACAGCGCTGGCTACCCACCGACGGCGCTGCTTCTTGCCACCATGGGGCAGTCTTGTACTGCCGGTCTGATGAGCGTGCAGGTCCGGATCTCCTCGTGCTTTTCCCCGACGGAGGAGGCGGCCGTTGATGACTGGGTCGGCAGAACGCTCGCACCGAGCTTCAACAGCGACTGCGGCGCGGCCTCGATCGAAATGACCGGTGCGCGTCTCAAGAACTCGCTCCGATTCAAGAACGTCGCGTGCGCTTCGACCGGAACTGCGACTCCCGCCGCGGTGATCACTATCCTATGCAAACTGGAAGGCCGAATTCCCTGGTAACGAGTGCGCGTACGCCTTTTGGCGATACAAGATCAACGGATCGGATGTCTGGTGTACACGGGACGCTACCGCAGCGGTCAAGTTCACTGCTTCGTCAACTATCGTCTTCATCCAGGCTTGGTCTCGCTGCGGACTAGCGAAGGAGGTCTCCTTCTCAGTCGCCTTGTACCTGCACTCTGCGCGATCATCAGTTTGCCCTTCTTTCCTGAGCGTGTAAGGCAGCAAGTGGATTTGTCGGGCAAGGCAACTGCATGTTCCTCCGCTAGCATGACGACGATCGATGCCAACAGCAACTTTGTGTCTCGCCTTTTTCGTACACGGGAGCGGCGCAGTCCGTCACGACGTCTAACACAGCCAAGACCGGCTTCAAGAGCCTGGCGTGCACCATCAAGGTGACCGATTCGTTGACCAGTTTTTCGTCAGTGCCGGGGAAGGCGCTTCCGCTGACGGCGAATCCAAGTAGCGGAGCCGTTTCCCAGTACTGTGGCATTGAACATGCCAGCTTTTCATCGACGACCAAAGTGCGCGTTGAGTGTGCATTTACATTCCACCGGACGAAATCATCACCACCGACGCAAGCTTCGATGGGTCGAGACGTGCTCCTACGATTTCAGAGTGTCCCAATGCTCTGCCAACTCCATGGCACAAGATCAGTGTTCGGCGCTCCGATGCGCGTGGTGGGCTGGGTCAGGCACGAATTAGGGGTGCAAGGGAGTCATCTTCACCGCTTCAAGCCACACGGTCACCGTTCGCAATCTTCTTCGTCCTGCTGCAATGGATGCACCAAGGGAACTGCGCTGGCGTGCACCGCGATTGCAGGAGTGCCGGTGACCGCTTCCGACCCAATCGGGCGATGCGAAATCGTTAACAAGCCGCGTAGTACCGACACTTGGCGACCATGAGCACCGTCCATTTGGGGATGAATTCGCCCTGAAGTGGACGAGCTGGACCACGATGGCGATTCCACTTGGAGTCGGCGCCATTCTGTCGTTGGTTGCGCTAGCAGCCGCCAAGTACCACCGCATGGTCCAGGACCAGAGTCACCGCGCCGAAGTGAACGACATGTACCTTGCATTGGTAGGCTGAGCGTCTTCTGTGTCGATCGAGTGCTCGCACATATCCCTTGAAATGCTGCCGCCGTAGTCGACTTCGACTTCAGCTTCCTCAAGTCGAAGCTCCAGCATTGGCCGTGCGAGACCAAACGGCGAGCAACACTTTTTGTACTATTGACTCGGACGCGTCTCACTTGCTCTCGTGCCGAGTCTTCTGATTGCTCGGGTTTACAGCCGTCATCGCTCGACTGATGCGATCGCGATCCAATGCGACAGATCGCCCATGCAATCTTCGCTGGCCAGTCCGCCGCCTTGCATTCTCAGCGAGCTGTTCAAGGCCTCCACCAAATCCAGTGATCTCGAAACGGGTGCGCAAGCCGTCGCTCTATCCATCGAGTCCTCGTGTCGCCTCGCGCTTCGTCCGTCACCGTTCTCTCGCCAGATCTCGCCCGGAGGCGTCGCTCACCATCAGTCGTCATGCCAACCAATGCCTTCAACTTGGCTTCAAGCCGTTGGCACGGCGGCGGTGCAATCACCGTGGTTGGTGTGGAAGCGCCGACGGAACGCGGCGACTACTCAGACCGACGCCTCTCCTGGCCTCAAGGCGTCTGCTGGCGCGAGTTTCCTTGGCGTTCACTGTCCACTGGCGTCGCGAGGGTCGTGGCGCCTTGAATGGTCGAAGTGCACCCATGGCGGCGCCTCTTGGCTGGTAACGGCAACTCGCGCTGCTCATTTGGCGAACGCGAGCGAGCACACGGAGAGACGCATCGGACTTGCAGCCGACCGATGCAAGCCTCTTGCTGCTCGAGAGGCCGGCGTCTCTCTGCATGGCGAAACCGCGGCGAATAGTCGAGCAGGATCCATGGCGCTCGATGGCTCGAGCGCCATGCCTGAAGCCCGCACGATCATCCAGCCACCCTTTTGCTCTGCGCGCTCGCCGCTCGTGATGCGACGGCGGTGACGGCAGGTCGTGCTCCCAGTCGCTCACTTCGCAATTCACCTTGCAAGCCCTAAGCCAAGACTGCCAATTGGTCGCCCAGCTCCTCCAGTCTCCGACGATGCGGGTCGCAAGCGCTCTTCTTGTGGTCTCCCAGGCGGCCAGCGCCTTCGTTGCGGCGCTCGCGCTGCTCGAGGGCAACGAAGTGGCCCTGTCCAACTCCAGCTCGTTCCAGAACTGGGCGGGTGCGCAAATCCTGCTCGCCGACAACTACGACGACAGCGAGGACTCCAGTGAGTGCTTTTGGTTGACGAACAACGCCGTCTGCACGCTCAGCACGGCCACGTCGACGTCCAAGACGATCAACGACTGCAGCCTGAAGGCCCCCGTGCCGACCGACAACTACGTGGCCGACAGGCGCAACAACAAGTTCGACTCGAACGGAGCGGCGTCGCAGAGGCCTTACGTCGAGATCACGGCGTCGGGCGCTGGCGGAGGCATCGCGTCGCCCGCGACGACGGGCAAGACGGCGTGGCTGGAGTACGCGACCTTGTCGACCGTCACGCAGAACAAGATCAGCATGGTCGGCCCGGGCGTCTACACGCTCGGGATGACGGCGTGGGACTACGACCGCGAGGCCACGTGCGGCGCGTGCGTGGCCATCCGCGACGAGTTCCGCCCGGTCTTCGTCAACACTCGGCCGGCTGTCCCGGCGGCCACGCAGTCGCTGACGACCACCACGCGCAACGACCTCAACACGAAGGAGTCCGCGTACTCGACCTACATCAGCTCGTCGGCCAATGTCCAGAACAACCTCGGCGAGTCGTGCAACACTGAGACCAAGAAGCGGTCGCTCTTCTACGAGACCAGCCTCACGGATCTGGATTCCGGCGCGTGCTGCTTCGACGACGCTGCTCTCGCGGCGAACACGGCCAAGCTCAAGGCGAACAACCCGTTCTCTACCAACCTGCAAACGGCGGCGGAGACCCTGTCGCCTCTCCTCGAGGCCAAGTGCGTCTGGAACTGCGAGAAGAGCAAGAACCTCAAGGAGAAGTACACACCGCACTCGTGCACCACGTCCGCGACGGAGTCGTGCGTGGGCGGAGGCGACTCGAGCAAGATCGGGTTCACCGCCAAGGCCACCTCGACGAAAGACGATATCATCACGGCGACGGTGGCCATCAAGTCGACCATCAAGACCGCCTCCACGAACGTGCTCAGGGCGTTGACGACGACCCCTGCGCTCACGAACACGGAGATTGCCACGAAGACGGCCAATGGCGTCCACTACGGCGTCGCGTGCGACTCGAACAGCAACCGGGAGACCGACGACGACTGCCACTACAAGGTCAAGCTGTCGGCGCTGGTGGACGTCACGACGGCCTGGAAGGCGACCTTCCCGGTGCCGAGCTCCGAGGCGAGCCAGCAGAACAGCTACATCTTCTGGCGCTTCAACACGGACGGGAGGACTTGGAGCACGTGGAACCCGGCATCGGACTCGGAGCTCACCTTCAAGGACGCGAGCACCACAGTTCGTCTCCAGGCATGGACGGCGTGCGGCCTCGCGTACTCGTACAGCTTCGATGTGAACCTGTACGTGCACAGCGACATCGTCTGCCCCAGCTTCGACAAGATGCTGAAGCTCCGGACCAACTCCATCCAGAGCGGCGCGTACTGCACCGAGGAAGGCAGCGACTTTGGCATCGTCCAGCTCGTCACGTCGCTCGACAGCTTCCTGCCCAAGGACACCAACACCGTGCGCGGCAGCGACTACGCCATCACGTGCGAAGTCATGGTCAAGGACACGGAGCAGACGGCCGACTCACCCTACGTCACCTTCTTGGACTCGACGGCACTCCCGGTCACTGGCGACGTCAAGAAGACGTTCGCGGTGAACCTTGTGCAGGACCCGACGACTGCGCAGAAGACGACGTCCAAGGTCCGGTGCACGTTCACGCGCACACCGCACAACAACGTGCTCATGCTCGCGGACACGGTGGTGGACACGGACGACCACAGTGAGACGTGCTCGCACACGATCGTCTTCACGGACTGCAACGGCCCGGAGCTCGACATCACGAACCCGATCTGCTCGGACCAGTGCGCGGGCGACGCCAAGCCGGGCGCGTATGAGGCGTGCAGCGGACTGGTCGTCTCGGCCCAGACCGTCTTGGGATCGCTCACCACCGTCAAGGACTCGACGACCAAGACCTGCTGCGATAAGTGCGACCCGGACCTGTCGTGCAAAGCCATCGGCAGCACGGGCATCAAGCGCTGCGAAGTGTCCGGCAACGGAAACAACAACAACGACAACGAGTCGGAAGACTCGGAGGAAGACGTGCTGCTTGCTGTCTCCGCCGATGCCGAGCAGAGCGGCTTCTCGGGCTACTCGACCACCACGTTGCTCGGCGCGAGCGCCATGGTCGCGATCGTCGCGCTGTTCGCCGCCAAGCAGCGCGCGTCTGCCGCCCAGCGCGCCAAGGAGGAGAACGACGTCTACTACCCCCTGCTCGAGTAAGTCGCCGTCATCTGTCGCCGCATGGTGAGCCATTGTGTCACTGCCTGCCAGCGTCCGAAGCCTCTTGGACTCTGGGAGGCAAGTTTCTTGTCTCGCATCTCGACCCTGTGCGCCGCGTTGAGTAGGAGCGGAGCGGAGTAACGACAATACATGACATTGCATCTTCGACGCGTCTGCGGTGCTCGCGTCTCCGACGTGTCTCGCTGAGCCTCTGACTGCCCCGTCCTGTTCTACAGCGCCAGCGCCTACTTCTTCATGTTGGCCAGGTACTCGCGCCAGCCGCTGGCGGCCATCGAGGCGATCTTGCCGTCCACCTCGCGCCTCTGCGCCTCCAGGAACTGCGCCATGGCGGCCGTGTACTTGCCGCCGAGCATGCGCACGGCCAGCAGGCCGGCGTTGGCGGCGTTGCCGATCGCGACCGTGGCCACGGGCACGCCGCGCGGCATCTGCACGATGCTCAGCAGCGAGTCCTGCCCGTTCAGCGTGCTCGTCTTGATGGGCACGCCCACCACGGGCAGCGGCGTGAGCGCCGCCACCATGCCGGGCAGGTGCGCCGCGCCTCCCGCGCCGGCGATGATGACGCGCAGCCCTCGGGACGCCGCCGACTGCGCGTACTCGTACATGCGCGCGGGCGTGCGGTGCGCCGACACGATCGACAGCTCGTACGGCACGTGGAACTGGTCCAGCACCTCGGCGGCCGCGGCCATGGCCGGCAGGTCCGAGTCCGAGCCCATGATGATGCCCACGACCGGCGCAGCCTGCTCCAGACTGGCGCGCTGGAGCAGTTCGGGCGAGATGGCGCGCGCGCGGGCCGTCAGCTCGGCCAGGTCGGCCGCGACGAGCGTGAAATGGCCGAGCTTGCGGCCGGCGCGCGCCTCGGCCTTGCCGTAGTAATGCGCGAGCGCGCCGGGCACCTCGAGCGAGCGGCGAAGCAGCGCGTAGGCGTCGTCGTCGCTGCCCGAGGCGGCGCCCAGCACGTTGACCATAAGCGCGGCGGGCACGCGCATGGCGCAGCTGCCGAGCGGCAGGCCGGCGATGGCGCGCAGGTGCTGCTCGAACTGGTCTGTCTCGCACGCCTCGATCGTGTAGTGGCCTGAGTTGTGCGGCCGCGGCGCGATCTCGTTCAGCAGCACGTCGCCCGCCGCCGTGAGGAACAGCTCGACGCCGAAGATGCCGCAGCCGTCGAGCTGGGCGACCGCCGCGCGGGCGATGGCGGCGGCGCGCGCGGCCACGGCGTCCGGCACGCGCGCCGGCGCCAGCACCGTGTCGCAGATGCTGTCCTTCTGCGTGGTCTCGACGACCGGGTAGGCGCGCACGTCGCCGGCGTCGCCCTTGACGACCATGACGGCGAGCTCCTTGGTGAACGGCACCCACTTCTCCGCGTACAGCTTGTCGGCGCTGTCGGCGCCGAGCGCTTGGACGCCGAGCTTGGCCAGCGCGTCCGCGAGGCCCTCGGCGCTGGCCACGACGGCGTTGCCGCGGCCGTCGTAGGCGAACCGCCGCGACTTGAGCATGTAGGGGAAGCCGAAGGCCTCGCCGACCCGCTGCGCGTCCTCTGGCGTGGCCACCTCGGCGAAGGGTGCGACGGCCACGCCGTCGACCTGCGAGAAGAACTGCTTCTGCGCCAGCTTGTCCTGGATGAGCGCGATGGCGGACGGCGCCGGGTGCACGGCGCGCACGCGGCCGGCGTCCACGAGCCGCTGCAGCACCTGCGCGTTGACGTGCTCGATCTCGACCGTGAGCACGTCGCACTGGGCCGCGAGCGCCTCGATGTCGGCCTCGCTCGTGAAGCTGCCGGCCACGGCCGCGAGCCCGAGCTGGCCGGCGGGCGACGCGGCGCCCAGCGGGTCGAGCACGCGCACGTCCAGGCCCAAGCGGTGCGCCGCCGGCGCCATCATGCGGCCCAGCTGGCCGCCGCCCAGCACGCCGACGACGGGCGGCGCCTGCCCCGCGCGGGTGACCACCACGGGCATTGCGACGGGGGATAGAGGGAGGAGGAGGAGGAGGCGGCGGCGCTTGGCTTGAAGGCGGGCGGTCCGGGAGTGGCAATGATGGCAATGGGTGACGCGGTAATGGAGCTGCTGGCGGGTGGCTGCGCGTGTTGAGGGGATTTAACGACACGCGATTGGTCGGAATGTGGGGAGGATAGCGCCGTTGATTGGATGATAATAGGTGCCGAGCAAACTGGTTGGTGGAAAAGGAAACATGCGACATGGACGTATCCACCAAACACGGGATGTGCAACATAACCGATATAGGTTCGCTTCGGTGACGGTTACTGTGCTGAATACTGTTCTTAACTGCACTCGTGAATTCAGCCAATCACCGTCCCGTATTGCCCCCATTTCCCACCAATCAGACGCTCGCATGCGCGTCGCCGCCGACCACGCAAAGGTCACGGGCAGCTCATCTCGGCAATTGGTCGGCATCCGGCACCGCCTCTCGACCCCGGCGCGTCTCCTGCGCGTCTACAGCCCCCACCAGCGCCTCCACCATGCAGATCCGCGTGCGCACGACCGACGACGCGCTGTCCGCGTCCCTGGACTCGCTCTCGGACGCGTTCGGCGACGTGCACATGGCGTCCGAGGCGGGCGAAGCAGCCGACGACGCGCTGCCGTCCGACGTGGTGGTCGTGACGCCCGGCGAGGTGATCAGCACGGCCAGCGGCGCCTTCCTGCGCGGCCACGGGACGTACCTGAGCCCTGCGGGCGACGAGCTAGTCGCGAGCGTCGCGGGCGTCGTGGAGAAGGTGAATCAGCTCATCTCGGTGCGGCCGCTGGTCGCGCGCTACATCGGCGAGGTCGGCGACATTGTCGTGGGCCGCGTGACCGAGGTGGCCAGCAAGCGCTGGAAGGTGGACGTCAACGGCCAGCAGGACGCGTCGCTCGTGCTCAGCGCCGTGACGCTGCCCGGCGGCGCGCAGCGGCGGCGAACGTACGCCGACCAACTGCAGATGCGCAGCCTCTTCGTCGAGAACGACCTTATCTCGGCCGAGATCCAGGAGGTGCGCTACGACGGGTCGCTCAGCCTGCACACGCGCTCGCTGCGCTACGGCAAGCTCGAGAACGGCCAGTTCGCGGCCGTTGCGCCCGCGCTCGTCAAGCGCATGAAGCAGCACATGGTCTCGCTGCCCGCGCTCGGTGTCGACCTCATCCTCGGCACCAACGGGTACATCTGGATCTCGCGCAGCCTCGCCGCCGTCGACGAGGACGCCGACGCCGGCGCCGCAGCCGCTGCCGCCGGAGACAGCGCAATGGAGACGCGCGTCGAGGTGCTCACGGCCAAGCGCCAGCGGCACGCCGACACGCCCACGAGCGCCGACGACCGACGCACCATCGCGCGCGTCTACCGCGCGCTGCTGCTGCTCAACGAGCGCTTCCGCCTCATCACGCCCGAGAGCATCGTCGCCACGTGCGAGGAGCTCGAGGCGCGCGAGCTGTAGGAGTCGCCGTCCGTAGCATCAACACGACTCTCACTCTGTTCCCTTCCTCGCTTTCTCCCTTCCTCTCGTCTTCCGCATCAGTCAGCGTCGCCGCCAGCGATCAACTGCTTGTTGAGAAATGCAACGCCACGAGGTGCCAAGGTCCCTCCGATAGACTGCGACTCCGAGCAGCGGCACTGCAGGGCGAAAGCCGCCACCACGAGAGGTCTCGACACGTTGGAGGTCTCGAAGTGGTGCAGTCGCGACGGCACCTCCGGGTCTCTCGGTGTCGCCAAGTTGGCGACGCCAACTCTTCAAGCTCGACGCTGGCGGTATGAGGCGGAGTTGGAGACGCAAGAGGGCAGCCGTGACACCGCTAGCGGTCTCGAGTCTCGAGTCAAGACCTGAATGAACGTAGAGCTTCAAGTCAAAACGGTGGATGCATTTGGTGGGGCCGACGGCGCTCTCGTCGCTATCAACATGCGAACGGAAGGGAGGCTAGCTACAAGTATGCAAAACACTGTCGTCGTCGGTCGCCGGCCCCTATGGACACGTGGACGCGCTCGCCACGGGCTCGAGGCCTGCGGCCTAAGCCACGGGCGTGAGCACCGTGCCGCGGTAGGCGCTGGGCGAGCCCACGGCGTCGGCGTCGCGCGCGCTGCGCTTGTGCTTGGCGTACATGGCGGCGGCCGCCACGGCGAGCACGACGCCCACGGCCGCGACCACGCCCGCGATGGTGCCGACACCCGCGGCGCCGGCGCTGCTGGCAGTGCTGATGGCAGCATTGGTCGTGCTGGCGGTCCGCGTCTGCGTCTGCGTCTGCTCGTCCGAGTCCGCGTCGTCCGCCGCGAGCTGCTGGAACGACGGCGTCGGCGTGGGGGTCGGAGTCTGCGACTGCGTCTGCGTCTGCGTCTGCGTCTGCGGCTGCGTCTGCGGCTGCGTCGGCGTCTGCGGCTGCGGACCAGCGGGGGACGTCACGCACGGAGTCGGTGCCGTCGTGGTCGTGCACGGGGTGGGAGCCGTCGTGGTCACGCACGGAGTGGGAGTTGGGGTCGGGACGACGGTCGTCGTGCACGGAGTCGGAGCCGGCGTGGTCTCACACGGCGTCGGAGCCGGAGTCGTCTCGCACGGGGTAGGAGCCGGCGTGGTGGTCGTCGGGCACGGCGTGGTCACCGCTGGCGTCGTCGGAGGCGTCGTCACCGGGCACGGAGTCGTAACAGCAGGCGTCGTCGGAGGCGTCGTCACCGGGCACGG
>JAADYF010000892.1:0-12095 GCA_023338175.1 Phytopythium delawarense | reverse complement strand
GTGCACCACGTGCGGCGCCATGGACAGGGAGATCTGCTTGCTGACAGCGTCGACGCTGATGATGCGCGCGCGGCCCTTGATGCCCTTGCGGTAGGCGTCCTCCCAGCCCTGGCGGCAGGGCAGACTCATGTGGTTCTGCTCCACGGTGGCCGAGAAGAAGGTGAGGAAGTTGACGCTCAGGCCGTTCGCCAGCACGTCCTCCACGCGCACGTTGAGCAGCATGCCGGGCACGAGCTGCTTGAGCGTGAACGAGTCGCCGCGCGTCACGGCCTTGACCACCTGGCTGCGCTCCGGCGTGACGGTCGCCGTGTGCGTGTGCGCGTTCATCGAGACGACGCTCACCAAGAGCAGCTGGCCCTTGCGCACGGCGCCGCCGACGCTCGGCAGGTCCTTGCGCGGGATGAAGGCGTTGAGTCCGCGGATGCCAAAGTTGACGATCGCGCCGTGGTCCTCGATGGACGCCACGGACGCGTGCAGCGCCATGCCCTTGGCCACGACCTGCGGCGACAGCTCGGCGTGCACGAGCGACAGCCGCAGCGACAGGTGGATCTGCTTGTGCTTGTTCTCCTTGGCCGTGCCGAGCACGACGACGGGCACGAACTGCCCGACCGAGAAGATGTCGCTGAGCTTGGGCAGCGCGTTGTCCTCGTCCTCGTCCTGCTCGTCCTCGTCCTTCTTGGGCCCGCGCTGCTTGCTCTTCTGCTGCTGCTCCTGTTGGTGCGCGAAGAACTCGTCCGAGCACTCGGCCAGGCTCGCGGTGCCCGTGAGCTTGTTGGGCAGGCTGATGAGCAGGTCGTAGCCGTCGTTCACCTGGCGCACGCAGCCGAGCAGCCGCACGCCCTTCTTGAGCCCCTTGAACGTGAGCACGGGCGCCGAGGCCGGCTTGCTGCTTGCCTGCGCCGCCTCCGCGTCCACGCGCGGCTTCTTGGCGGCCTTGCGCTTCTTGTCGTCCGCCTTGGCGGCCACGCCGCCGGTCGCGGCCACACCCTTCTTGCCGAACAGGGCGTCCGGCGCGGCCGTCGCCTCGCCCTCGGTCTCTGCAGGCGCGTCCGCGCTCGAGTGCTTGCGCTTCTTGGCGCCCGCGGCCGCGGCGGGCGGCTGCTTGGCCTGCTGCGGCTTCTTGCCGCGCGGGAAGCTGGTCGGCGCCGCCATCTCGGCTGTGTGTGCGGGTTCAGAGGTCGATTGCGCGGGCTGTAGGGCGGTTCAGGAGCCCGGAGTCGCGCGAGAAGATAGCCAGGCGAGCGCTCAGGCAGCCCGAGTGCTGGTGTCGCGTGCGAAGGCCGCGCTCGAGTCGATCCGCTGCGCGCGCAAGTCGCTCTCTCCTCGCCGCCAGCAATGCGTCGGCACCGTTTCGCGGGTCGCTTTTTGGATGGCCACCCGGGCGGCGGCCGCGGTTCGGCTACCCGATGCGGTTCAAACAGGGGTAGGGCGGTTCAGTGCCGAACCGTCGGTGTTCACGGGACGAGAGGGGCGAATCCTTTCCGTGAATAAGGCGGACACTCTCTTCACGGGCGCGGGATCCGTCCCACCGTCCGCGGCTTGAAGTTGTCGTGACGCGGCGAGCAGTTTCCGCCGCGGGCGGGTCTGATCTCGGCAGACGCCGACGCAGGCGCGGACGCGCCCGCCATGACCCGAATGGTGTATTGGCTCGCAAGCATCACGCGCGGCGGCCGGATGACGCGGCGGCCGACAGTGGGCCGGTCGGCGGCTCCGGGTGGAGGCTGGACAGACGCCGGGCCGCGTCGAGTGTACACTGCACGCACGGCCGGTTCAGTTGATGCGGCCGGAGCGCGGCGCCGACCGGTTGAAGCGCGCAATGTGCCGACGGGCGCCGCACT
Organism: Phytopythium delawarense; assembly: GCA_023338175.1. NCBI lineage: Eukaryota > Oomycota > Peronosporomycetes > Pythiales > Pythiaceae > Phytopythium > Phytopythium delawarense. The sequence goes on along the minus strand of JAADYF010000892.1, from coordinate 10,257 downwards.
TGGCCCGAGTATGCGCCTCCCGTCGCTCTGATCGCATGCAGACTGCACACGAACGCGCGCGATCTTGACCTGCCTTGACCTTGCGGGCTGATACCAATCGATTGCACGAGCGCCGTCAAAGGAGGCGGTCAGGAGAGCGGCTCGAGCGTGGAGGTTGTATCGATACAGGCGTGTTGGCATACCAAATGTACCTAGTTCCTAGCGGTGGGGGCCCTGGGTGTGGCGTGGGAGCGTGCGGCCGCCCGCCGTCTTGAGCGCGTGGGCCGCGGCGGCGCCAGCCAGGGTGCAGATAAATATCTATAGGTCACGTGCATCCTTGGTGGGTCGTCGCGGCTCAGGCGCCCTGGCAGTCGAGCTCCGAGAAGCGCTCGTCCGTGGCCGGGTCGAGCATCCAGGCGCTGAGCTGGCACGGGTACTCCTGCTGGCGCTCCTCGGTCGCCACTTTGACGAGCTTGACGCACACACTGACCTTGACGACCTGCTTCTCGATGTTGAGCCCGGGCAGGTCTCGGCGCGGCAGCTTGGTGAGCTCCTCGGTTAGCACGAGCGACGACTCGAGGTTGTCGACGGCGTAGATGCCCGTGAAGGCCTTGGGGAACTGGAAGCGGCAAACCGGGCACGTGCTCTGGTTCTGCAGCCACGACTCGATGCACGGGTAGTGGAACGAGTGCGCGCAGGGCAGCGCGACGAGCCCGTCGCCGGGCGACTCGCTCAGGCAGATGGCGCACTCGGCGTCCTCGTGCGCGGCGCCTTCCTGGCGCTCGAGCTGCTCGAGCACCGACTGGTCGGCGGGCGACGAGCTCTTGAGCCGCGGCGAGATGTAGCGCATCATGAAGCGCACCCACGTGGGCGTGCGGAAGATCTCGAGCACGTCGCGCACCACGGCGCCCGCCGGCGCGTGGTACTGCACCTCCACGCGGACCGTGATGTCCATCGCCTGCGCGTCCGCGTCCGAGTCGGCTATGGTTGCTGCGCGCTGGAGGACCGCTCGCCGAGAGTCCGGCGCGAGCCCGGGGCGGTGCGGAGTGGTGCGGTGCGGAGAGCTGTGTTCGTACGGGCGGACCCACGAGTCGACGGTCCGGCAGGAAACGCAGACGGAGCCGCAGACAGAGCCGCAGACGGAGACGCTTTGGAGCTGTGGAGCTGTGAAGCTGTGGAGCTGCGGAGCTCGGAAGCTTCGGAGTCACGGAGCTATGAAGGTGTGGAGCTCGTGCCCGAAATCGCAAAGTGAGCGTCGGGCCGGCGCGACCGACCGTCGGCGTCTTATTGGTCCGCGTACTGGGATAAGATGGGCGGCGGCCGCCCGGGTTGTGGCCGGATTGTACCCCGAGTGTATCTCGCGCGCGGCCAGGTGGGCGGGCAGGCGCGGCGCCATGGCAGGGCCAGGCAGGCGGCTCGGCGATCGCCGGTGGGCGGCCTGCGGGCTGGCGGACGACGGATCGATTTCGGAGGATACCGAGCGAGCCACTGTGGACTCACGGCCGGCCGGCGCGAGAAGAGCGCCGGGTCCATCTCTGCGCGCGTCGGGAGCCCGCGGAGATCGCGGCGAAGCAGTTTCCGACGAAAAAACGAGCGCGGGGCGGCGGACTGCCGGCGTTGATCAGTCCGCCGCGGGTTCCAACGCGCGCATACTCTACGCCAGTGGGGCCGGGCCGGCATACTGAGCGCAAGACCGCCCGCGCGCGATGCTACGGCCACAAGCTGCCGCGGGTGACCAGATGAGCGCGCGGAAAAAGTCAGACGGGGGCGATGCGGTTCCGACTCTGGCGGATTGTATGCCGCGCCCCGTCGCTTGCACGCGACCTTTCCCCCCAGTGCGTGGGGAACCTCGCGCGTGACGGACGCGCATGGGCACAACGGGGCGACACAGGATCGGCTTTAACGGGGCGCGTGGGTCGCCCTTGCAGTTTCCCTGACACTTTGATTCGAGCCTGCGATATTCTATAAATGGCGAACCAAGTAAATGCACTCATTTATGCAGTCCACCATCAATAGGCGCTCCACTAAAGAAGGCAAAACATTCGCGTCCATCGGCACAAGCGGGGCGAGCTGAACCCGGTCTGGCTCGTTGGTAACGTTGCGCGTGGGACTCGCGGCTGGAAACTGAGCCAAGCGTAATGCTCTCGACCTGCGACGTGTGCGCACTCGAGCGAAGTAAGCGGGCTCGTCACGGACACCAAGTTGCCACGCCGCCTGCCTGCCGCGCCCCGAGCCATGGATGGGCTGCTGACTAACCGGGCTCACAGGCTCAACCTCGCGCCTGCGTCGACACCGGCGCTCTCCGTGCGCGCGATGCTTAGTCCGGATCGGCGGCCGCCGGCTGCAAAGACGTGACCATCCACTGTTGGTTCAACGCCTTGAACTGCATGATCGCACGGCAGCGAGCAACGGTGAGAGGACTCCTCAGAGGAGGGAGGGACCACCAGTGTCGGGACCGCGCCGTTGCCCGCTGCCGACACTGGCCCAGGGCGAGCGCGCCGCGCCTCTCCGGCTCCGCCATGTAGGGTGTAACAGTACAGTACACGGCCATTTCATCAGTCTGCCCGCGCGCATGACGCTATTAGCATCATGCAGCTGCTACAGTACAGTGCGTGCAACACATAGAGTGCCATGCGCACTCACACGGAGGGAGGTTGCACGCGGGGGATGCACCATCTGCGGGGGCGCGTGTCCGTTCGTCGCGCTGCCCCAGCGAAATGCACGAGTACAGTATCGTAAGCTGGGCTCTGTGCTCGGGGCCTGGCCAGTGGCCGGCGCTGCGCGTGCTCGAGTGAGATATCGCCGCTGCTCGGACTGAGTCACTTTGCGAGTGAGAGCTCGCGCCGGATGCGGCCGGAGTCATCTCAGCCAGCATTGTCGCGTCGCGCGTAACCTCACGCGTCGTTCGGCGCGTAACCTCAACGCCGCCGACCACACAGTGGCGCGGACCAATTTTTCCCCGGACGCGCCGCGGGCTATGCAGGGTTACTCGCCGCCAACATCTCAGTCCTGGCCGCGCGGGCATACAAACTCGCTGTGAAGCCGCTGACGAGGGTCGTGGAGGTGTCGTGTCGCCTCGTCTTGTGCGCCGGAGCCACGGGCTGTAATGCAGTGAAGTAACGAAGTAATGCGGTCCTATCGTAGCTCGCGTATCAGAGTTGCTCGTCGCGCCCGCCCCAATAAGAACAGCGCCATACTGGAGCGCTCGCGAGATAAGACCGCTTGGTGGCGCCGGTGCCGCACGGCCAGCTGGCTTTCGGGCAGTGCTCTTGCCCTCTTATCCATTTAATCGCCGTGCTCCTCCGAGCGCTCCACTCCCCATTCCCCATTCTCCGCGCTCCGTCCGACGTTGTGCGCCAACCCCCGACGTTCAGACGTCCTAGATACAGCAGCAGCATGGAGCTCTCGGTGCGGGTCGAGGTGCGCTACCTGGCCCCCGCGCGCTCGCGGCTTGGCGACGTGCTGCGGCTGCTGCGCTCGTCCACGTGGGTCGCCTTCATGGCTCGCCACATCGCGCCGCGGCTCGAGAAGGTCTCGCCCGCCGAAACGTCCGAGGTCGACCGGCTTGTGGCGCAGCCCCACGCGCGCTGCGACGAGTGCGCCATCTGCATGGATGCGGACGACGGCGAGCAGCCGCGGCCGGCCGCCCAGCTGCCGTGCGGCCACGCCTTCCACCGTGAATGCATCCAGCCGTGGCTGCAGGTCCAGAGCACCTGCCCCGTGTGTCGCTGGCAGCTCCCCAAGGCCTTCGCGGGCCGCTACGCCGTCCGCGAGCTGTCGTCCATCGTGCTGCTGGACGACGACCTCGCCACCGTCTCCCGGCGTCACCTGCCGGCCGCCTGCATCGAGAACCGCTACGTACGCACGGTCGTGACTGTCCGACTAGCCAGGGTGCACAGCCTGGCCCACGAGAAGCCGTGCGCCGTGAATGCACACATGACCGACAGACGCACTGGTGAGGTCTTCTCCGAGATGGAGCCGACCCACGTCGCCGACTGGCGTCTCCCGCGGTGGAAGGCGGCGTCCGCGCTGGCGACGAACTGCAGCGCCGCTACAGTCGCGCCCCTGCCGCCGCTCATGGACGTGCTGGCGCGCACCGACCGACGCAAGAGACAGATCCGCCTCCACGACGACGACGAGCTCGACTACCGCGTCGTGTCCAAGCGGCAGCGCCACTCGGGCTAGTTCATCATAGGCAGCGACGGCCGGTCACCGACCACACCCAAGCCCAGTAGCAGCAGTAGTGGAGCTGTACAGCATAGACCGTAACATATAAGCAGTCTCCGAGCACGTCTACCATCACACTTCGCCCGAGAGACCATTTCCGTGCTCGAACGACTGTGGATCCCACGATACAACGTCAATGCGCCTGAAACGACGCGGGCAAACGCTCCTTTTCACCCAATGAATGCGTGATATTCTGTAAACGCATTTTAACTGGCTCAAATAGATCCTTAAATTGATATTTCAACCAATGAAGAATCTCCACACCTCGCGACCTTTCGGTATCAGTTCAAGCAGACCAGCCGGCCAGAGTTGAAGCGGCCAAAGCCATCACAGCCTGTGGCATGCATGGATCTCTATGAAGCCTGCGAGAACGGCAACGAGGAACGCGTGGTGGAGCTGCTGCTGCTAGGTGAGAACGGCTTGAGTGACGGGCGCCTCCTGCCTGGTCGCCTCTCTGTCTTCGGCTCGCACTCGAGCGCGGTTGCGGCTGCCGGCAGCCCTGACACCGCTCTTCCAGTGAGAGACCGGGGCAATGCACCTTCAGCCGTCAGTATCGTGCCGGCCGAAACACCGTTCGCCATGGTACAGGAGCGAGGCACCGCCGGGCGCACGCCGCTCCTAGCCGCGTGCATGGGCGTGCAGGTCGGCGTCGTGCGGCTGCTGCTTGGCGAGCCGTGCGTCGTGCGCTTCACCGGCCGGTCCAAGGAGGAGACGCTGGCGCTCCTCGCACCGCTGGCAGACGAGTACCAACGACAGCGGTTGGCCGTCGCGGCAGTGTCGACAGGGAAGGACACGGCCGAGTCGCTGTTCGACGTGACGGTTGTCTCCAAGAGCGAGCAGGAGCAGATCCCGATCGCGACCGTGAGGCTACCGTCCGACCGCGTGGTAGCTTCGCGAGACCTTGTGGAGGGTATCGTACACGTCGACGATTTCGGCAACACGCCGCTCCAGTGCACGAGCTGCTTCGGCTGCGGGTCCACCGAGAGACACGTCGACGACTGCCTCGAGATCACCAAGCTGCTGCTGGCGCACGGCGACCAGCCAAACCTGCCCAAGCTCGCCAATAAGTGGACGCCGCTGCACTGGGCCGCGTACAACGGAAACCACGAGCAGGCTGCCATCCTGTTAGGTCCCGACGCCCACGTGGGAGCCGGCGCCGTGGCTAGGACCCAGTACAGCATCCCTCTCATGGTCAACGACGCCAACTTGTTCCCTGTGGACGTGGCAGGCCGCCGCGGCCTCGTCATGATAAAAGAGATGGAGGAGCTGCGCAGTAACGACCCAACGTCCTTCCCAGACGACCCGGACGACTACGAGACGGAGGTAGCGGTTGGCTACACACGCTGGCGGCTGCGCCTGGACCACGTGAGCGTGCTCAAGCTGTTCGCACGCGAGTTCATCGACCACGCGACCGAGCTGCAGCGGTACGTGAGCGAGATGAACAGCCGCGTGCCGGTGGCGCTGCTCGGCGGCAAGCAGCACGCGAAGGCTCGGAAGAAGCGGTTTACTTGCGCCGACGCGATCCGATACGGACAGCACCTGCTGTACTGGGTCGGTTGCTTCGGCTTGGTGGACGAGCTGCGCGCGCTGCTGCGGCTCAAGCTGCGGCTCCGGTCTGTCGATGTGGAAAACCAGCATGAGAGCGGGGTGGAGGTCGTGTCCCTGCAGCCGCTGTATACGTGCTCGTGCGAGGAGAACAAGCGTCAATCGGTGCTGCACGCCGTCGCCGCGCTCGGCAAAGCGGACATCGTCAGTCTGCTGCTCCAGGAGATCCTGGACGCGCAGCAGCAATCGCTCGCAGTCGATGTGACGGTCTCTGTTGCAGCTAAGGCAGCGCGGAAGAACGTCGTGGTGCCTGATACTGCATTCTTGAAAGCACCCGATCCCGCCAAAGGAGCGCTGCTCGACGTCAGTCCACTAGTGAACGCTGGATGGACCAACTACCGCAAGGAGACGCCGCTGTTCCTGGCCGCGCTCTTCCTCCGCCACGACGCGGTGGCAGTCTTCGCGCGCGTCCTCTCACCCGCCAGCACTACCTGGGAGCTCGCGACCTGCAACGTGGAAGGCTCGTTCATCCGACACGTGGCCGACCACGCGACCAAGTCACTGCTCGGCATCGGCAGCTCAACGAGCCTCGTGAGCGGCGAGTACGTTATGCTCTTCGACGGCGTCCACAAGATGCCATTCAAGGAGTCGCTGATCGAGACTCTGCGCGAGGACAGCGCGACGGCGCCGTCGCTCGTGGTCACTCGCGCTGGGACCCGAGAAACGCCCCCGCCGAGGCTGCCGCTGCTGCGGTGGCTGCATCACCCCAAGCGCACGGACTACCTCGTCGTGGGCGTGACGAGCGAGGTGCTGACCCGCCACGCCGAGGGGCTGCAGCTCAAGGTCAAGCACCGCGGGTCAGCCGTGCGCTCCAAGTACAGTGCGGCGACAGCCGAACTGTTCGAGCCCTTCCGGTCGTTGCAGCGGCAGCAGGTGGTGCTGGACATCATCCAGAAGAACGTCAGCATCAAGAGCCACGTGCGCCGCGGGAACCTTGCCGCCGTGTTCCCGCTGCACGATGCGTCGGGCTGCAGGAACATCATCCGCCAGTGGGTCAAGACGGACGCCAACGTGCGCGTGTTCCAGCCCTTCTGGGGCAACAGCATGCACCAGTTCCTGCGCGAGCGCCGCACGCACCAGTACGAGATGCTGTGGCCGTTGCTGACGTACTTTGGCGAGAAGCACGCCTTCTACTACGCGTTCGTGACCTTCTATACGGCCTGGCTGCTGCTCATCGCGGGGCCCGGCGCGCTATGCCAGCTCCTGTGGCTCGCCGACAGCCTACACTTCGTCACGCCGCTGTTTGCGGTCGTCGTGTCCATCTGGGCGACGCTGCTGGTGGAGCGCTGGAAGCGCAAGAAGTCCGAGATCCAGAGCACCTTCGGCAACTTCAAGCGCAACCGCACCGAGGAGTTCCCCGAGTTCTACGGCGACTTCCAGGTCGAGACGCTCGACAAGCCCGTGGTCGAGGTCACCTTCCCCAAGTCGGTGCAGCTCTTCCGCATCTACTGCGGGCTGCCAGTGCTGCTCTCGCTCGGCTGCACCGTCGTCGCCATCTTTGTGGGTGTGCGCACGGGCCAAGCCTCGGAGCAGCTCGTGGAGCAGCTACTGCCCGGCGTGCCCTCGCAGCTCGCGCTCTACCTCATCCCGCTGCTCAACGCTGTGTCCATGATCCTCCTCGACTACGTGTACACGCGTGTGGCACGCGCGCTGACCCGGTGGGAGAACCACCGCACCGTGTGGGAGTACGAGTCCATGCTGGCGGCCAAGCTCTTCTGGTTCAAGTTCCTCAACGCCTTCCTCTCGCTCTTCTGGGTCGCCTTCGTGGACCAAGACGCCGCCACGCTGCGCAAGCAGCTCATCATCGTCATGGGCGTGCGCCAGGTCTGGTACATGGTCATCCGCAACGTCGTGCCGCTCGTGCGCGTCCACCGCCGGTGGAAGGCGGCGGGTTTCCACTTCCGCCGGCCGGACTCGGCCCCGTCGTCCCTTGGCGCGTGCTTTGGCGCGATGCTCGAGTGGTACAACGGGGAGCTGGCGTCGGACGCGCCGACCCCCGGCGCCGTGGAGGAGAACCCAGCGGTGGGCCGCAGCCGGAGCGACGTGCCGCCCATGGTGCTCGTGCAGGAGCTGATGCAGCCGCCGGACTTCCTCATGGACAAGCAGATGGAGGTCATCTTGCAGTTCGGCTACATCACCATGTTCGTGTCGGTGCTGCCGGCGGCGCCGCTGCTCGCGCTGCTCAACAACGTGGTCACCACGCGCCTGGACGTGATCAGCTGCACGCAGGCGAAGCAGCGGCCGCCATTCGAGAGCGAGACGGAGGTGCAGACCTTCATGAGCATCCTCGAGTTCATGAGCTTCGCGGCCGTCGCCGTCAACTGCGCCGTGCTCTTCTTCACCGTCAAGAAGGACTTCGAGAGCCTGCTGCTGCTCGGAGCGCGCGCGTGGGCCGACAGCGACGACTTTTACATGGACAAGCTCTGGGTGCTGCTCATCATCGAGCACGCCGTGCTTGGTGCCAAGGCGCTCCTGTCGCTAACTATCGACGACTCCGCCGCCTGGGTGCAGCATGATGAGGACCGGAACGACGACGAGCAAAAGAAGCGGCTCCTGCGAGAGACCAAAGCCGGCGAGAACCCCAGCAGTGTCTCTGGTGGACGCCGCGGCAGTGTTCGCATCGCCCAAGAAGCTGGATCAGCCCCCAATGGCAATGGGAAAGCGAGTCGGCAATCTCAGTCAACGGTCGAGACGATGGTGGACGAACTGCTGACCCAAGTATCGGAAGAGGCGAGTTCGTCGCTATCGGCGATCTCCTTGGCGAGTCTGGAGAGGCTGAATCGCATCGTGGTCGGGAGGCTGGCGGCTGCAGTTGCGGACCGCGACCAAGCGCTTGCCCGCGAGCGAGAGGCGGTCGAGAAGCTCGACCAGGCAACTCATGCGCTCGCCACCAGGCCGCAACAAGAGCAGAGTGTCTCCACTGTGACTGTCGCAGCTCGCGACCACACCCCGCCGTTGCCTCCGCAACCCGCAGCGGTCAGCGCGAAGGAGCCTTCGGCCGTCCAAAGCCTCGCGTCAGTCAGCGGGAGGAGCCCGCGCCACTGCTTCGTTTGCTTTGCGCTAGGCGACGCCGTCACCGCGAGTGCCAAGCGCTGTCTTTCGTGCCGCGTGTTCCTGTGTCAGTCGTGCGACGCCACGCTGCACCTCGACGACCTCGGCGTGGCCGAGCCGTCGCACTTCCGCGTCAACGTGCCGCTCGAAGCCGAGGACGAGCACCACGCCCCAGCGCCACTGCACAACGCTGACTGGCCATCAGTAGCGGAGGACTCGTCACTCCGCGCCCAGATCGACACCTTAGTAGCGAACGGCGGGCTGGCGCAGTGCGTCGACGCGAGGATTGGGCCGCTGGCACTGGACGCAGATGAGATCCTGCGCCGATGCGCCACCAATGCGCCGGTCGCCGAGCGGTTCCTGCGCAACTGCGAGCGACGCCGAGCGCTTGGTGAGGACTCCAGCACCGACCTGTAGCGTCCGCCAGCGGGGGGGGATGCAATGCAGGACGAGCAGCGTCAGCAGGTGACGCAGCGACTGTGGGACGCTCACAGCTTCAAGATGACGGCAAGACAAGCGTAACCCGCGCTAAGAGCTCCCGACCGGGATACACGACGTCCATCCCTAATCCAATAGTAAATTGCAGTGATCAAGGGATCAGATGGAAGGGAATCGTGCCCACAGACCCGGTCGCCGAGTCCCGCGTTGTGTGACGTCGCCCATGCTCGCGTGGATGCAGTTCCAATCCGTCAATGGCAGCTCCTGAGCAGGGCACGGACTCCCTCGCTCCAGCAGAGCCTCCACCGCGCGACTGGCATCGCCGGGTCTATTCCTGGGTCCTCCGCCAAGTCATCACATCGGACCCCTCGCCTTGCCATGCCGCCGACCAAGTGGCTGGACCCGCAGCGATGGCTGTGGGCACCCAAGCTCATGTACGCGCTCGGCAGCTGCCAGGGCTCGGCCACGAGCAACTTCCTGACCGTCTACTACCAGCAGACGGCGGGCTTCTCCAAGGTGCAGATCGGCTTGCTGCAGACCGTCTCGTCCGTCTGCATGATCGTCTCGCCGCCTGTATGGGGTGCCATCGCCGACCACATCGGCGACCAGCGACTCGTGCACAACATGAGCATCGCCTTAGGCGCGCTGCTCATGTTCTCGCTCCAGTACTTCTACTGGTCGTACCCGCTCACGGCGCTAGTGCTCGTCGCCTCGTACTTCCAGTCATCCCCGTCCAGCTCGCTGCTGGACCACGCTGTGCTCGATCTGCTCGGCAAGGTCGGCGGTGAGTACGGCAAGCAGCGCTTGTTTGGATCCGTTGGGTGGGGAGTTGGCGCCTACGTCACGGGACTCGCTGTCGCGGCCGCCGGCATCTCCTGGGCCTTCAACATCAGCCTCTTCTTCGCCTTCATCTCGCTGTTTGTGCTGCGCGCCATCCCACCCGTTCAGTCGACGCAT
>JAADYF010000891.1:0-12101 GCA_023338175.1 Phytopythium delawarense | reverse complement strand
ATCGAAGTGGTCAAGTGGCTGGTTATGAACCGAGTCGAGCTGAGAAGGAACACCTTGCTCAAATCCGCGGCGCACGGGGGCCACTTGGAGATCTTGCGCTGGCTGACTCTGCATGGTCCCTCTCCTTCCAACCAGTGCACTGCCAAAGCGATGGACGCGGCGGCGGCAAACGGACACCTCGACGTGGTCAAGTGGCTCCACGAGAACCGATCGGAGGGCTGCACGGCTCAGGCGATGGATCGCGCGGCTCGCAACGGCCACTTCGAGGTGCTGACGTACCTGCGCGCGAACCGCAGCGAGGGCTGCTCATGGTACGACTTCCGCCTCGCCGCTAGTGCCAACAACCTCGAGATCATTCGGTGGCTCGTGCACAACTACCCGCGGTTTTACAGCCGGCGGGATATGCTCTCGCTACAACGCCCTGAGTTGAAGGAGTTCATGAAGCGCTGGATCGCCGACGGGTGTCTGACCCTGGATTGATTCAGGACAGCCCGTCGTACGCCGTCAGTCCATTCTCATTGGCGATGTCGTCGCGGCAGCCGCCCTTGTCGGGGTCCAGCAGCCACGCGCCGAGGTCGAAGAAGCTGTAGGCCATGGCGTAGTGGCCTGCCGTGTTGCCGTTTTTCTATATGGACAAGCATAACACGAAGGGTGAGTGAGTACACTAATGCACTTGAAGTCCGCGGTCAAGTGCCGAGACTCACGTTCTGATGGTTGGGGTTCGCCCCCTTGGACAACAGCAGCTGTGCCACCTTGAGGTTATTGTTCTGCGCGGCCAGCAACAGCGGCGAGTTGCCGTTCTCGTCGCCCTTGTTGATGTGGAAGACGCTCTTCTCCAGTAGATCGTCGTAGACGGTGCCGACACCCGCCGCGAAAGGCTGCATGACTGTCAACGCGTCGAATTTGCGGTCCGGGACGTTCGCGAGTGCCTCCTTGAGTTGCTTGAGCTTTCCGTGGCGCACAAGCTGGCAGAAGTCAGGGAAAGAGACCACGACCTTGAGGTTCGCACCGGCAACGTTCTCCTTTACTAGCTCCGGTCCGCTTGTAGCTGCGGTTGAAGGAGTCATGGCTTTCGTTGGCAATGACGGAGAAGCAACCGGGTCCGCTGCCATTGGACTAGCAGCAGAGAAACTTCCGGCGCTGACTCGGGACGGAGAACTCGGAGATAGCGATCCCATGACGCCGGGAGCATTCCCATTGTACAGCTTCTGCATCCGGACGCTCTCAGCCTCGCGCATTTGCTCGACGGACGTCAGGATCTTCTTGCGGTGCAGTCGGTGCTCCATACCCAGCGTGTTCTTGAGGTCCTCGTCGTTCAGGTGCAGCAAGAGCGCGCCATCGACCGCCCCGTCAGCGAACGCGCGTTTGTACTGGCCTAGCGTGAGCGTGTCAAGCCACCGCCCGACGTCCGCGACGCTCCACCCAGCGATCTGAAGCGGCTGCTGCCCCGGGAAGCTCCCGGGAGGAGCGTTTGGCTGGAAGCCTCCGAACGGAGAGCCCATCGACGGCATCCCCGTCGCAAGGTCGACAGACTGCGGGCCACTCGTCGAGTACTCTGGCCAGCGCTTGTTGGACACGACGGCGGCGCTGTCGAGCGTCATGTGGTGCGCGCCGATCTTGCGCATGGCGCGCACCATGTTCATGCTGCTGAAGTACGTCATGGACATGGACATGAAGCCGAACTTCATCATGGTCTCGGTCGACTCCATGAGCGAGTTGGCCTCTTCGCGCTGCTTGGGCGTGAACGCCGAGCTCGAGTTGGCCACCGCGGGGTGGACACTGCTGCTGATTGCGCTCGCTCTCGTCGGTGCTGGCGTTGAAGATGCCAGTGAGGACCCAGCCGTGAACGGACTCTGCCCACCAACAGACGGACTACCGAACGCGCTTCCCGACGGACTAGCAGCGCCGGACGCGACCAGATCGAGAGCGAGTTGCGAGCGCGTCTGCTGCTTCTGCTTGATGCGTGCGAGCTCCTGCTGCTGCTCCTCCAGCAGCACCACAAGCTTGCGCTCGAGTGCCTTGAGCTCTTCCTCCTTCTGCAGCCGCTCGCGGTCCAGCTTGGTCAGCTTCTCCTCCATGTGGCTGAGCGCCTCGCGTCGCTGCGCGATCTGCGCGAGCATCTGCGCGAACTCTCGGTCGAGCCGCATCTTCTGCTCGCGCAGCTGCCACTTGCCCTTCTCGTCCAGGTTCTTGGCCAAGCTCTCGGTCTCCACCTGGCTCAGCGCGTGCATCTCGGCCTCGAGCAGGCGGATGCCCTCGTCGAACTCGCAGATCTCCTTGAGCACGAGCTCTGCCTGGCGCTCCACCTCCTGCTTGTCGCGCGCGAGCAGCGCCACCTCGCTCTGTAGCTTGGTGCCGAACAGCTTGTACTCCAGGAGCATCTGCTTGCCGAACGCGATGCCCTGCGACTGCGTGCGCGAAAAGAGCAGCTTGTCACGCTCGCGCTCGAACCGCCGGCGGCCAACGTGCCCGCGGAACACGCGCTGGATCGTAGTGGCTGCGTTGCGGCGCCTCCGCTGCGCGAACAAGCGGCGCACGGCCAGGAACCGCCGGATCTCTCGCTGGATGCGACCCGCGGACTCTCTGCGCAGCGTGCGGATGCGAGAGGCGAGCTGCCGAGCCAGCCACCCGCGTGCGATGCGCTGCATGTCGACGGCGGCCAGGTACTTGCGCATGCGGTCGCGAAACGAGTCGCGGCCAAGCTTGCCTCGCCAGTGACGTTGCAGCAGCCGCGCGGCCCAGTCCTCCTTCTTCATGCCCTTGTATTTGCGGCGCGCGATCTTGGCGCACCACACGCGCTGCAGCAGGACGGCGCAACGCTCACGCTTGATCTTGACGAGCAGCATGCGCGCCGCGAAGGCCCGGACGGCGCGCTGGATGACGACAGCCATCTGGTTCATGCGCTGCAGCCGCTTCTGGTTGCGCCGCACGCGCCAGCCCATATACTCCTTGACCTCCGGCAGCGACGTGCTCACTGGGACGCCGCCCGGGTAGATCTTGCTGCCCTGGCCGACCTTGTAGATAACGTTGGCGCTCAGTCGCTCGAACGCCGGCGTGGTCGGGTCCCACGCCACTAGTGAAGCGGTCGCAGTCGCCTTGGACGGACTGGCGATGGGCTTGGCCGGCGTGTCGGTGGCGGTGACGATCGCCTTCTTCTTGGCCGCTTCACACACGACAGCCTGCTGGTGAGCGGTCCACTTGGACGCTTGATCGCTGGCGGTGGCGGTGGCGGTGGCAGCGGAGGAGCCAGGACGAAGACGTGACGCTCCCGACGAGGAACTTGGACGCTTCGAGCCGCTTTTGTTGGCAGTAGACACGGTCTGGCTGACCGTCGTGAGTACGCGGTCGATGAACCGGTCCTCAAAGTTGCTGCCTCGCACTTCTCCTGAGCCGGACCTGGCCTTGTCCGGCGACGCTCTCCGCCGATCGACGTCGACGCTGGAGGTAATGTTGCCTTCGCTCTCGCCGTGCGGAGCGTCGTGCGCCTCGTGGAACCCAGTGACGAGCTGCTCCAGCAGCAAGAGCACGTCCGACTTGCGCTCCTGCAGCACTTCATGGCCGCTGGCGAGCCACATCACACACGAGCGTCGCTGGCGCTTGCCCATGTCGACCGGTCGGCGCGCCAGCACCTTGCCGATCGAGTCGACCATCTCGAGCTTCCCACGCTCGAGCAGCGCCTCGATCTGCCCGTTGGAGCTCACGAGCGCGTCCTGCGTCGAGCAAACGTTGATTACTGGCATCCGAAGCCCTCGCTGCGCTAGCTGGTCACGCAGATCGCGGTGCGCGAGCGCGCCAGAGCACAGCGCGGTGCGGCCGTCGAGCGTGATGGGGTTCCGCACCGCCGTGTACAGGTTGAGCGCCATGGGTGTCGTCACGCGCGCGAGGTAGGCCGGCGAGAAGAGGAATCGCGAGTGGAAGTAGACGGGTAGATCTGGCCGAGAGGCCGGCGTGCACGCGAACACCTTGAGGCAGTCGTGGAGGAACTGCGCGAGCTTGGCGTCCACGAACGAGAAGGCGTTGAGGAGCACCAGCGCACGCGTGTTGGTGTCGAGCGGCGGCGAGTGCATGCAGAAGGCAGTCGCGATGCTGCCGCCGTTGCCGATGCCCACGAGGTAGTACGGCGCGTCCCGCAGCAGTCGCTTCTGGTCCCCGTCCTCGCCTCCGTCTCGACTCACGTGCTGGAGAAGCGCGTGGAGGCACTGCGCATGGTAGTCGTTGTTGAGCAGCGCGCCGCGGCGCCAGGTCGTGTACGCCTGGCCCGGGTAGTTCCAGAGCAGCACCTGCGCGGCCCCATTGTACTTGGCGATGATCGGTTGCAGCAGGATTTGCAGCCGCTCCCACGTGTCGAACAGGTCGTGCACGACCACGAGGTTGAAGAACGTGTCGTGCTTGACGAACGTGGGCTGCAGGTTCGGGTCCCCCATGACGCAGTACGGGATGGAGGTGGCCGCATCCAGCTGGAACGTCCCGTGCACCAGGTCCTCGCGCGCGTTCAGGTCGACGAGGCCGGGCATGGCCAGCACGCTCGCCGCCTCGAGGCGCGTCTGATGACGGCGGCGCTGCTGTCGGCGGCGCTCCTGCGTCTCCATCTTGGCGCGCTCGATCGCCTCCGTCGCGGCGTCGACCGCGTTGTTGCCGGTCGGTCTGGTCGTGGAAGCCGCAGTCAAGTGGGCGAGCGCCGCCTGGACGGTCCGGCTGACCGACTCGCAGTTCACAGGCTTGCCGATGCAGCCGTCCATGCCGCAGTCTCGGTACAGCTGCAGGTCCTCCTTGGCGATCGAGGACGTCACACAGATGATCGCAGACGTAGGTGGCCGCTTTGTGCTGCCGCTGATCGTGACGCTCTGCTGGACTTGGGACGCTCGCAGCACCTTGGCGAGCTCGAGACCGCCGAGTTCCCCGGTCAGCTCTCGCTCGACCAACACGACGTCGTAGAAGCTCTCCTGTGCTGATCGGAGGGCGTTTGTGCCGTCGGCAGAGCTCTCAATGACGAGTCTGACGGGGGAATTGGACCCGGAGAGTTGCTGCACCGCCTCGAGCGCGTGGTGAAGATCGTTCAACGTTGGGGTGTCCGAGCACACGAGCAGGACGCGAGCAAGAACTGCCGTAGCAGCTGAAGGCTTGGACCGCATCCGACTTGAGGAGATCGATCGGGCCGTGGTCGTAGCGTCCGAGCTGCTCTTGGCGGTGGTCTGAGCCTCGCGGAACAGGCGGCCTTCCTCCAACGCTGGGTCGTATATGCGCTTGCTCTCTCCTCGGAGGTACCGCTCGATGCCCACGACCTTGTCACGTGATTCGATGCGCTGGCGGACGGGCGAGCGGGTCGTCGGAGACGTCACGGCGGCTGGGGAATTGGTCTGTGGTGAAGCGTTCAGTGCTGGGAGCGTGAGGCTGCTGGTCTTGTCGGATGCTCTAGGGAGGGACGGCATGCTGGCCGTGTGTCTCTGTCTGCCGTCCATCGGTTGGCACTCCGCATCGACTGAGCCAGCGGCGTCTTCTTTGGGAGAGCACAAGGCTGGGAGCGATGGCGTGGAGTTACTTGTTGAGATGTCGACACCTTTGCCTTCTATTGCTGCGACTGCGGGGTCGCTGCCACCGGTGCGATCGCCGCCCTTGTCCGGACCGCTTTGGCGCTTGCGCAGGTACAACTTCTCCTTGTCTGCGACTCGTTGGTCGATCTGGGCCGCCCACTGCTGCTCCAGCTCTGCGCGGTGCTTGCCTTGCTGCCTCGCCCTGGTCTCTTCGGTCTTCTTGTCGCCGCCGCCAGCCGCCGGCCCTCGCGCCATGTCGAGCAGCGAGTAGATGGCGTAGCAGTCGCCGCAGACGCGCACCTGTCGGTAGTAGTTGGCGACGCCGTCCAACTCGCCGTAGACGCGCGTGCGCGAGCCTTGGCGCAGCTGCTGGGCCGCTGTCGAGTCGAGTAGATGCGACTTCTTGCGCCTCCGAGGCTCGCCGCCGCCTTCTCCTCCATCACTCGGGGCGTCGCGGTACTTGCTGGCGCGGTCATGGGCTGCTAGAGCCGACAGCAGGTGCTCCTTGTTGCCTCGGGCGAGCGCGATTGACTTGAAGGTGATGACGCGCAGACTTTCGTCAGTCGTCGCGGCCTGCTCCGCGCCACTCGCTCGCTTTGCGATCTCCGAGGACGCCAGCAATTGAGCCACGTTGTCCGGTAGAGTGGAGGCCTCGTCCGAGGAGAAGAGCAGCTGGAGTGCATTGGTCAGAGTCTGGGAGCCGCGGCGGATGCTGCCGGCGTCTCCGCCTCGCACACTGCGCAGCTCCAGGCCGCAGAAGTCGCCGCTGCACTTGAACGGCGTCGGGAACGACGTCGCAGCGGACGCGGCCTCGCTCTTGCTGTTGCTGTTGCCTGGCGCGCGGCTCTTCCTGCGCTTGGCGGGCGTCGCGGCTGCAAATTCTTCGCTCGAGAGAGATGGCTCACTGCTCCGGTCCGTGGACAGCTTGGACTGCTCTCCGTTGCTGATGGAAGGTGAGGCGTTCGGCTCGCACTCGCCTCCGTCGCCAGTGCCGATCGTGGAGCTGTCGTTACCGCCGTCCTCCTCCGTGGACGTCATCGCCGTCAGACGCGGAGGCCGCCTGGTGTGGGGCAGAGCCTGCGTGGTGGGCCAGCGCGCAGATAGGTGGCGGCATTCAAGGCGGGTGAGTCCATGCGCGCTGCAACCTAATTATAGCAGCGACTGTGACACCGTGTGTATCTTTGGACGGCGCGTCAACTTACCCAGTTGATGCCATGCGCCACTCCGCCCATCCGCCAGAGCCTGGCCAGTGGCGGTCCAAGACGACAGCCTGCTGCTGGTTTGCTTGGTTCATCTCCCCAGCATCTCCGTCATGGACGCCACGGGCTGGACCGCAGGTGATCCGTCGGAGATGAGAACGAGCCGAGTCAAACCAGCATCCCGGCCCGATCTGAACCAGCCACAGCGACTCCGTCACGTCGGGGGTCCGCACGTGGACTGCAGTGACGCCCTCACGCATTCGCGATGCTCCTTCAACTTGCGGGACATGCACCAAACAGTGGTCTACCGTGGTCCAGGGCATTTCCCCGTCGCGGGCACGCCTCATGGCGCGGTGCAGTCCCAGGGTCCAGCTCGGTGGGTGAGTCCCTGGACGCTGGACCGTGGAGCAGTTTGTGGTGGATGCAAGGCGAGAGAACTGCGTGCATCGCCATCCTCCTCCACCCATTCGCTGGCGTCGGCAGACTGGTTGGTGACCGGCAGAAACGCACTCGGCGGGCCGTGTGAAATTCCTCCCTCGCGCTCGATTTGATCCCGCGGGAGCGTTCAACCCTTGCCGTCGGCTCACTGTGGCACTGCCCGCCGCTCCCACGTTGGCGCCTGGCACTGCGGCGCACCGCCTCCCATCGAAACCTCGCGAGTGAATCCCGGCCTCGCATCTGGAGCGTCTCGGCGTGAAATATCAGGGCATGCTGTTGTTGAGCCCGCTTGAGTGTTACAGCCTGCCGTCGGTCGCCCTGGATTCGGTCGCTGTTCTCAGTTGCTTGTCCATTTCCTTGATGCGCATGGCGCTGTCGTACGCGTTGCCTGTCCTCTGTCGCGATCTCTCTGCATGAAGAGAGTTCATGCACATGGTGAATCACACAGCAGGTTGTCGCCCCCACGGCGCTCTCATCTCCGCCGAGGGGATGAACGGTGTCCACCACGAAGCGCGACCAATCCCAGAGCGAGCCACCATGGGAGATGATCCGGGAGCGACGGTGCGGCGAGCGCATCCGGCTGGTGTCATCAGACCGGAGTCACGCTCGCTCGCCCCAGTTGGGTGCGCACCGAGCCTCACGCAAGCAGCACCGCAGCGTGCAGCATCGGGCTCGAGGCCTTCGGTGGCGAACACTAGCACGGCCAATCCGTGGTGAACATTGGGATGGTCAGGCGCAGCGATGCATCTTGCGCGCCTGGCATTGGCTTTGGTCTGTTACATTGGGTCTGTCAAAGCCACGATGTAATCCGTGGCGGTGGAAATGGACAGTAATCGCTGTCGATGGAGGAGGAGCATAATCCTGTGCGTCGCGTCGGTGTCCGCGATGAAACCACTTGCTCCCAAGTAAGTTGACGTTGCACTCGACGCGATTTCCGACCGCAGAGAAGAATCCACCAGCCGCGGTCTTTGTGCAAGTGAAAGCGAACTTCGCGCGGGCAGGGATCGGGGAGTCGTCATTGCTGTCATGGACGGTTCAACCAGCTGGCGCCTCGACGAGTCCACGATGGATCCCAGAGGCTCTCTTTGTCCACCCCGGCGGGAGGAGTTCCCATCCGTCCAAAGCGTGCCATACCGCCCGCAGCTCGCGTCTCGGTCAAGCGCTTGTCCATGCCGGTCGTCTGATCTGTCGCGCTCTCTGTGCTTCTGGATCCGACAACAAGCGAGCCTCAAGTGCTGCCACCTCGCGATCCAAACTTGATCAGGAGGTGACGGTGCTTCTTCTTCGCCCTTTCTGCGGTACCTCGGAAGAGTGTCCACCTCTATGGCCGAGCGTCACCTCTTGGTGCAGAAACGGGGATCCCGAGTCTCACTTCTGCGCAAAACCGGTCCATCGAGGCGTGGCGAGCAACCATCTGGCGACGCTCCGGGCGCCTTCCTTGCTGAAGTGCAGCCTGGGAACTTCCGCCTCAAGCAAAGCGCTCGCCCGCCCGTCTGCGAGCGGACGACGGCGCTCTGCACAGTGGCACGGCATGCCTGGTGGCGCCAGGCACGCCCTTCCCGCAAAGACGGGCCGCGCGTCACGGCAATGCGCGCGAGTCGCGTGTGGCCAAGTCAGATGCGGCTCCCCGCCTTCGTTCGTGACACCTGTCAGCGACTGACAGCCCGTGCCTTCTTCCCGACTTCTTGTTCGCCCCCCTCTCTCTCTTATTCGCCTCGAGCTTGGCTTCCCGCTGACTCCTTCCCGCCCACCGCCGGCCCTTTACCCGTCGAGATCCCGTCGCGGACGGCGCTCTTATCTCTTATCCCCCCCCGGCCAATGGTCCCGCGCATTGGTCGCCCGCCGTCCTCGTGAGCCTCGCCATTCCGCAATTTGCCGGCGCTCCGAGCCGCAGATTACCGCTCTCCGCGCCTCGACCGAGCTCCGCTGACAGCCAGAGAGCCATGCACACGCCGGGCTCGACGAACCACCACGGCGGGTTCGACCCGTTCGACAAGGGCTCGCCCGCGGCGTTCCCCAAGCTCGAGGAGTCGAACGGCCGCCGCCGCCGCTGCGGGGGCCACCTGTGCGCCAACCTGCTCATCGGCTTCGGCGTGCTGCTCGTGGTGCTCGGCATCGGCTACGGTGCCGGCATGCCCGCGTACGTCAACAGCGCCGTCAACACGCAGGCCACGACCTGCACGGCCGAGGACGCCGACAAGACGGCCTACACGGACCCGTACAGCGACTGCGACGACTGCTCGCCGTACTACGTCTCGGTCTACATGATGAACGCGACCAACGCTGAGGAGTACCTGGCGGGCACGACCACGACGCTCCAGGTCCAGGAGATGGGTCCGTACGTGTACCGCCGCCGCGAGATCAAGCTGAACGTGACCTTCGACGACAACTACCGCGTGAGCTACAAGAAGTACACGTACCACTCGTACGAGTCGTCGCTCAGCTGCTCGGGCTGCTCCGACGCGGACGAGGTCACGACGTTCGACGCCGGCTACATGAGCGTCATCTCGAGCACGGGCGGCGAGTTCAACCTGCTGGCGGCCGTGGCCCAGGGCTCGTTCGGCGCCGACTACAACACGACCGAGCTCGTGGCCACCGTGGCCCAGTACGGCCCGCAGATGATGCGCTGGATGAACGGGCTCAACTCGCTCAACGCCGAGGCCATGAAGACCGTGACGGCCGACAGCGCCGTGCTGCTCTTCCTCGCCAGCGGGCCGGCCGCCATCGCCGACCTGGACCTCTCGGGCTTCGCCTACAACGGCCTGTTCGTCACGCGCACCGTGTCCCAGTGGGCACTCGGCTACCCGAGTCTGCTGGCAGGCCTCGTGCTCGGCTCAAGCTACGTCGGCTCGTGCGTCGGCGCCGTGAACGATGCGTGCGCGAGCTGCACGGGCGACGCGTGCACAGCCATCGCGTCCACGTGCGCGTCGTGCGCGATTGGTGCTGCCGTGGTGGCGGCCAACAACATCACATGCGCCGCCGTGGAGGCCATCTACGCCGCCACGTACGGCGAGACGGAGGCCGCGAGCTTCGTGGCGACCACGTGCGGTCTGTGCGATACGTACGGCATCTGCGCCATGCCGCTGCCGGGCATCGCCGAGTCGTCGGGAATGAACTACACGGCCACGGCGCCGGACGAGTCGACGCTCAACACGTACGTCCAGCGCACGGGCTGCGACGACCTGAGCCACATCGGCGAGTACGAGGAGTACGACGGCGCGACGACCAACCCGGTGTGGGTGACGCTGGACGAGCGCCGCAACCCGACGCTGGCCGAGTTGATCGCGTTCTCGTCGTACGCCGACTGCAGCAACCCGACCGCCAACCTCACGTGCTTCAACGTGTCGGGCACGGACGGCACGGGGCTCAAGCCCGCGGGCGTGTCCATCACGGGCTTCTCGGACGAGCCGACGGCCTCGTCCTTCAACTCGTACCTGGGGCCGGCCGAGATGTCAATCCTCATCGAGAGCTTCGACGAGGAGGTCGACTACTCGGGCGTGTCGCTGCACCGCTTCGGCACGCCGGACGACATCTTCGTGGCCACGAGCGAGAACGCGTACCTGGGCACGGGCTACCCGGTGGACGGTCTGCAGTCGCTGGCGTTCGTCACGGGCATCCTGTCCTTCATCTCGGGCCCGTTCTTCGTGCACGGCGACGCGTCGCTGTACGAGAACGTCGAGATGACCAACACGAACGGCACGGCCATGACTGTGTCCGAGCTGTACGAGAGCGACGGCACGACGCTCAAGGCGGCGTACAAGGAGGCGTACGGCACGTTCGTGGACATCGACGCGGGCACGGGCAAGACCATGCGCGCGTTCAAGCGCTCCATGGTGTCGTACGCACTTGGCGCGTCGGTGACCAACTCGTCGCTCTCCATGAGCGACGTGCTGTGGCCGGCGCTTGCCGTCAACGTCGTGCTGCCGACTTACTGGGCCCAGGAGAACGGCCAGGCCAAGGACTCGCTCATCGACACGTACAAGAGCACCGTGACGCTGCTCAAGACGTTCCTGCCCGTCATGATCGTGCTGCTCGTCGTGGGTGTCGCCATGGTCGGCGGCGGCTTCTTCATGCGCCGCCGCACTAACCAGAAGATGCGCGGCCACGCCAGTAGCGTCATCTAGGCGGCCTGCTGCAAGTTATAAGCCGCGCTCGTCGCGGGGGAGCGAGGCCGGCGGCGAGCGAGTCGAGTCGAGTCGAGTGCATGACATGCGTGCCTACATTGCCTGCGTGCTCCCCTTCGGAGGCGGAGCTGTACTTTGGAGGGAAGCCCTTGCTGAGAATAAACTGTCGCTTTCCCGTGCTTGATCCCCCCGCGTCGGTACCCGTCATCCTAGCACACGTGTCTCGCTCGGCATTGATGTTGTCTGTGAATTGCAATGGAGACCATGCCGGTCGCTCTGTCAGCCATGCCACGCACAGTGAGCTCGCCTTGAAGCCTTGACGGCCTCGTTCGTGCATGTCAAGCAAGAGAGCGCTCGCCAAGCCAGTCGACTTGGACTGGTCGACTTAGCCCCTGGTCACTCTCCGCGCTCGCTGCCCGACGTCTGTGAGTCTGGAGCACCACACTCACCAACTCACACCTCGCATGAAGGATGTGTGGCTGGCTTCATGTTTGTTAGGATTGGAATGCACACGGCACTTTGGGACGAGGCACGTCTTCGGGACGTCGCGGACGTCTCAGTAGAGGTTTGGAGGCCTGTAGTGCAAACGACTGGTGCTGAGACCACCGCAGCCAGCCGCCGCAGTTCGATGCGTCAGTTGGTGGCGCAGTTCGTGTTTTGCAGTGAAGTGGAAAGATCAAAATCGGCGTGCTTTGGAAGACAGCGCACGCGTTGCTCGGTTGCTGTTGTCTGCTTTGGCTTCCTGTCACCTCGTGCACCTCGTGCTTCCAGAGCGTGAGCGTGTCAGCGCGTGAGATCGCAACAAAGTT
>JAADYF010000890.1:0-12183 GCA_023338175.1 Phytopythium delawarense | reverse complement strand
GCTGTCGTAGCGACGGCCGATCCTGAATGGGTCAATGTCATCGGCGCGGTAGGAACCGGGGCGTGCGCTCCCATCATCGTCGAGGATGCTGTCACACCAGCAACCGGATGCGAGGATGCCTGGCGAGCAATATGAGGCTGCACGGCGACTGCTGATGCGGCAGCGACCAGATTCAGCGGTGTTCGAATCACAAAACCGGGGGAAAGCAGTGGCGCTTGGCTCGCGACAGGCACGACCGGTGTTGGCACCGACGTCGTGCCGTTCGAAAGTAAACTCGCAGGCTGAGTAACCGCGACGGCGGTTGCTGTCCCGACACCAGCGAGACTAACCACTTGAGCATCGGAGTTCAAAACCGAAGGCTGGATCACTTTGAGTGTCGCCGTCTTGGACGGAGCGGCAGGCAGGACCTTGTTGACGATCTTGGGTGTCCGAAGGCGCAACACGCCGTGGTGATGCGGGAGGTCGTCGGGCTCGTCCTTGCTCATGTCGTTCCAGCGGATCACGAACCGCCGACCAGAGTTCTCCGTGTCGATGTTGCCGCACGGATGGTCGTTCACGACGTTCTCTTCCACGACCACGTTGTTCGCGTGGTACACCAACCGGATGCCGAAGCGGCCATTCCGGTGGATCTTGTTGCGCCGCAGCACCGCGTCGCCGCCGAGGATGCTCACGCCAGAGTGGCCATTCTCGAAGACGGAGTTGAGGCTCATAACGAGTCCGCCGCTGTGCTGCAGCACGCCGGAACTGCCGGCGTTGTAGATGCGGTTGTTCTGCATCACCAGCAAGCTTGACATGCCCGAGACGGCCGCACACGCGTTGCCGCGGTTGTTCCCATCAAAGTCGCAGTACTGAACCCGCACACGACCGCCATCCACCACGTTAAGGAGATGCTGCCAGCACGCTGTCCGTCGTCGCGCTTCCTTCTTCTCATACTTGGCGCTTACAACAGGAGCGATCGCTCCAACGTGGTCGTCGCGGTCGTCCCTCCGAGTGAAATGGAAGCCACGCACAAGCCCGCCACGCGCTATCCACCGAAGCTGGGCACCAGAAGAACACATTTGCAGCTCCACGTGCGAGTCATGAGCCGCAAGGAGCTGGATAGACTTACGGACCTCGATCGGCTCGTCGACGCAGTACACGCCCGAGCCGAAAAGAACCGTTTCCCCGCGAGGCACACCTTTCAATATCTCCGACAACGACTGCCGGTCCGACTCGGTGTCGTTCGCGCTCACCTTCATGAAGATACTGGGGCGCGTTGCTCCGTGTTGCCACGACTTGCACACCAGCTGGACGTGCTGCCGGTCGGGATACGGCGACAGGAACTTCATCACGGTCGTCAACACCGACGGCATCAACCCCGCATACCCTTTCACCGCCGCTTGCTCCAGCTGCTCGTTCTTGGTCAGTACCGCCGGGCGATCCCACATCGCTTCGCGCGTGTCCACGTTATAGTAGAACGGGTGGTTCGTCTTGGCGCACCGCATAATCTCCCACGCTGTGCCCGTCAGCAACCGCATGCGGCGCTCGAAGTGCACGTGGGCACGCTCCTTCTTGTACAATTTCGCGTACTCGTCCACTGCACTGGTCCCGATCGCGTGACTTGAGGTAGCAGTTTGTTCACTATCAGCGTCGTCAAACACCCCAGCGATCAGTTCTCCGTCGGCAATCAAGGCTTCTTCCTCTGCCGCCTTCTCCACCTCGATCCGTTCGATATCCACCAGCACTCCGTTCTGCGCATCGTAGTGGCTCTCAAGCGCCGCTGCAGTCGGGACGTACGAGTATAACGGGTCAATGTCCTCTCGGAAGTGAAGCGCGTAGCGGTCTACTGGGTTCAGCGAGTCCTCGAAGCCCTTGAGCGATGACACCGAGTCCTTCCACGCCTGCAGCTTCTTCTCCTCTTCGAGCTCCATTTGGCGCTCTCGGGCTTTTTCTTTCGCCCGCTCGGTACGAGCGCGCTCCTTCTCGCTTTGGCCATGCTGCTGCCGCTGCCGCTTCCGACTCAGACGCTGACTGGCTTTGCGGGACGAGGATGAGCGAGGTCGCTTGCGCTTTCGGTTGGAATGCCCTTCCCTGTCACGATCATCGCCGTCTTCACTCTCTGACGAGCCTTCTGGTGAGTCTAACCCATCATCTTCGCTTTTCCCGTCGCCTTGGTCGTCTCCATCACCATCGGAAGCGGTCTCAGTGGCACCTTCGTCGGTGTGTTGAGCGTCCTCGTCGACCAAAGCGGGCTCACCTGCTCCTTCATCCTCTCCTTCAGCGTCTTCATCGCCTCTTTCGCTCACGGAGCTGACGACAGAGGCGGATGAAGGAGTCGACGGTCTTGACCCATGGATCACGTGATTGGTCTTCAACCCGGCAGGCTGAGCACCACCACCATCTTCGTCAAACTCGCGCTGCTCACTCAGCACCTCTGCCTTCGCTCCCTTCATAGCCACCACATCGTCTTCGTCTTCCAGTTGAGCCATCGCGTTCTCGACCGTGTCAAATGACAGCTCGTCCTCCGGCTCCGACTCACTCGACACTTGCTCGTTGCCGGAGTCTTCAACTGTGCTAAACCTGCTCTCTGACGCATCATCCGTCGATGGCGGCACGCCCGTGACGAGCTCCCGCAGGCTCGACTTGGAGAAAAAGTCGGTCGTGAACTGACCCTCGGCCATGACAAGGAAGTCCAGATGACGCTTCTGCTGAGCCTTGCGCAGGATGTTCTCCTCCACTGTGTGCTCACTGACGAGGCGGTAGATGTGCACGTCTCGCGTCTGACCGATGCGATGCGCTCGGTCCTGCGCCTGAGCGTCCATCGCGGGATTCCAGTCCGAGTCATAGAAGATGACCGAGTCGGCCCCAGTGAGGTTGATGCCAAGCCCGCCGCTTCTTGTCGACAGAATGAAGCAGAAGATCTTCTCGTCACGATTGAACTTCTCCATCAGTGCTTGTCGCTTCTCCACTTTGGTTGAGCCATCCAATCTGAAGTATGTATGTCTGTGGAACAGGAACATCACAACGAAAGAAGTGAGCGCTCAGCATGAATCGTAGCGACGAGAGCTCAGACAAACGTACCCGTGGATGTTGAGGAAGATCTCCAGGATGTTGAGCATGGAGCTCATCTGCGTGAAGATCAGGCACCGGTGGTTTCCCCGCTTGAGCTCTCGCAGGAGCACGTCGAGCTGCTGGAGCTTGCCGCAATCGAACTGAATCAGCCGCTTGTCCGGAAAGAAGAGTTGCGTACGCTTGAAGCTTTCGTAGAACGGGGCCAGCAACTTGGACGCAACGGGCTCAGCCACCTCCTCGACAAACTCACCGAGCTTCGCCCTCCGTGACAGAGCAAAGGCAGGACGGCGTTTCTGCCATTCACCACCGCTGCTCTTGAGTGCCTCCAGCGAATCTGAAAAGCCAGCACCTTCATACTCAACACGGGCAATCCCCGCGCGTGCTTTTGGAACGAAGCACACAGCTCTAGTCACCACCGGCAGCAGCTCCTCGATCCGATCCTCGGGACTTCGCACCATATCCTGAATCGCGTCGGTCACGATGACCAAATCACGCGCACGGTTCTGCTTGCGCTTGACATGAACGTCCATCGCGTGTGAAATGAACACGGGTAGCGTACAACACCGAATCAGGTCTGCACCGTACACAGGATCTTCCGCCAGCTCGACTCGAAGCTTCGCTAGATGCTCGTTGTGCTTGCGCTTCTGCGTCCAGTACGCCCTGCGTTGCGCGTTCAGCTTCGCAAGCCGCATCAGCAAGTCCTTGTGCATTTCTCGCCGGTTCTCAGGTGTCGAGACGCCAGGAACCGCCCCGCTAGCATTTACATCGAAGAAGAACAGCTGCCGGCGCCGACTTGCTGCGTACTTTGTGTGCCCTGTGAGTTCGAGGTTGACGAGACTGCCGGCGTCGCTCCACAACGCCACCGCCGGTCTCTCGTTCACAATGTCGTCAAGCAGGAACCCACATCGCGCCGGAACGCTGAAACGAATCGCGTCCATGTCGAACGGCGCGGCGATCGGCCGCGGCTCGAATAGATCAGGGTGGTTGCAGACCTTTCGCAGCTGCATCAGCACGTTCATCATGCTCATGAAGTTGACGCCGCGACCGTTGCCACGACCGAACATCGCTCGCCGAGTGCTGCTGCGTGAGATAAAGTCCTCGTACAGAAACCGCTGGCGCTTGGACAGTTTGCACTGGATAACATGCTCAAACTTGCCGGGCATCTGCTTCGCCACGTCCTTCTTCAGACGGCGCAGCACGAACGGCCGGATGATGCCGTGCAGCTGCGACACTAGCTGGTTGTTGACGTCCTGCTCGCCTTCGACCATCTGCGCGAGCGGGTTCTGGAACCAGTACGTGAACTCCTTCCGCGAGGCGAAGACGTGCGGCATCAAGAAGTGCATCAGTGCCCACAACTCCATGATGTTGTTCTGCAGCGGGGTACCCGTCAGCAGCAGTCGGCGCTGCGAGCTGAAGGTGAGCAGCGTCTGCCACCGCAGACTCTTCCAGTTCTTGATGTTGTGCGCTTCGTCCAGGATCAAGTAGTACCACTTCTTGCGTTTGAAGCAGTGCGCGTCTTGCACCACGAGCTGGTAGCTCGTGATGCAGATCTGGAACGCATTCTGTTTGGACCATCCTTGCCGCAGCTCCTTCCGTCGCTTTGCGGAGCCAAAGTAGGTCAATACCTTGAACGCGGGGCACCAGCGTTTGAACTCCATCTCCCAGTTCACGAGGCAGCTCGTTGGGACGACGATCAGGTGCGGCCCCCACAAGCCGCGCGTGCATGCCAAGTGCGCCAGCATCGTGATCGTCTGGATGGTCTTCCCCAGGCCCATCTCGTCCGCGAGAATGCCGTTAATGCGCTTCTCGCACATGCTGATGAGCCAGTTGACGCCTGCTTCTTGGTACTCTCGCAACGAGAGGCGAGATGTCAGGATGTAAGGTCGCTTGTATCCGCCGATGCGGCGTACAGTAACTGGCGCAGGCTGCGGCGGCTTGTTCACCGAAAACTCCTCCTCCTCCTTACTGTCAGCCCTGTGCTCTGAAGGTGTCGCCGACTCTTCTTTCTCTTCCTCAGCGTCGCTCATTGCCGCGTCGGACGTCTCGCTGGTCTCCACAAAGGCTCCGGCGTACCGTGACCGGAGTTCCTCGATGGGCATCTCACTTTCGTCGACCAAGTTGGCGACCTCGTCATCAACCTCGCTTCGAGAGAAATGGCGGCGCTCTTCCTCTTCAATCGTCGTTTCGTCGTCGGCTTCATCCTCTGCCGGTTCAAATTCTTCGTCAGCGCTGTCGTGGTCATCTCTGGCGGCCGCGTCGCCAGGTTGGTCCTCCTTCTTCTCTTCCTCGGCATCTGATGCATCGCTGCCGCCCAGCGCGCGCGCGTATCGAGCCCGCAGTTGCTCGATGGACATTTCGCTCTCGTCCAGCAAATTGGCCACTTCGTCGTCAACATCCTCTCGCGACACGTGTCGGCGCTCTTCTTCTTCCAGCGTCGACTCGTCGTCGACTTCTTCGTGGGTTAACCAGAACTCACCGTCGCTGCTTTCTTCACCCCCGTTGTTCTCGTTCTCTCCGCGTTGCACCTCCTCGACGACGTCTTCTTCGCTGCCACTCGCATACATTGCGCGCAGCTCTTCGACGGACATCTCACTTTCTCGATGCAGCATTCGGACTTCTTCGTCCACATCTTCACGCGAAGTCTGCGCTTCGACCAGTGCAATCGTCGTCTCGTCGTCTTGCTCGTCTTCCGCTTCACTCGGACGAAAGTCGTCCCCGCTGCTGTCTTCTTCATCACTTACTGGGTGTTCTGCCATGTTCTCGTCGTCACTTGGAGCAGCATCCGCATCGTCGATGCCTTCAGCTCCTTCGTGTGGAGCGTAGCGAGCGCGCAGTTCCTCGATCGACATGGCCGCCTCACGTTCCAGCAACGAAAGCTCGTTGTCGTGGTTTCTGTCTCGGACAGCGAGGGATTCTTCAGCTGCAATGGTGGTCTCGTCGTCGCCCTCACCCTCCGACGAGGCCATTTCGAAATCGGAATCCGAGCTGCCATTGTCGACGACCGGCATAATATCCCTAGCGCCTTCAGTCGCTGCTTCTGCCTCTTCACTGTCGTTCTCCTCGTCGTTCTCCTCGCCATTCTTGTCGTCGCTCTCGGCCGTCAGAGCCGCCTGCGCAAGGCTGGAGGCGATCGCCGACGAGTAGCGCTCCGTCTGCGCCACGAGGTGCTTCAGGTGGCGGTCCATGGCGGCCCTGCGGATCTCGTCTGACTGCAGCTTGACCTTGTAGCTGATGATCTTGTCCACCTTTTGCCAGAACTTCTTGACGTCGCGGCCGATGCGCGCGGCCAGTCGGCGCCTCGCCACCTCCTCCTCCTGCAACTCGGAACCAAGACACAAGCAGCGCGAGGTCAGACTGTTGCCATGAAATGAACGCCTCCATCCGTAGCAGACCCGACCTTGAGCTGCCTCGCGGCGCGAGTCTCCTGGTTCTTGTGGAAGCTCGCGAGCGACGTGGCCAGCACGCGCGCCGACTTGACGCGCCACTTGCGCTCCTGCGCAAAGTCCGCGGCCATCCACTCCTGCTCACGCCCATTAGCGGCCTGCCAACCCTCCAGAACGTCCGATCATCGACACGACAAGCGGCTCGCACCATCTCCTGCAGTAGAAAGTCGCGGTGCGCGCGCCGCACGCGGCGTCCGTCGGCGTCCACGCCCGGCTCCTGGCCGGCGACCATCGGTTTCCCCAGCGTGAGCCGCTCCAGCCGCGCCTCGAGCGCCGCCTTGCGCTCGCGCAGCGCGCGCTGCAGGTCCTCGGCCTCCTCGTCCGCCGCGCGCGCGGGCTCGTCTCTCGGCGCGCAGGCCGCCGATCGCCCCGCTTCTTGCGCGGGCGCCTGCGCAGGAATCGCTTCCTGGGATCCCGAGCGCTCGCGCGCGCGTCGGCGGCCTCCGCGCCGCGCCATCTGCAGCCGCGCGTTCGCCATGGGGCCGTCGGCCCGTCCCGGCGCCTTCGATCGCTTGCTTTGCGCACGACTCGCCCCAGGCACCTGAATGTCTAGAATGATTCTAGACATTCTTCTCGTGATCCTAATTTAGGAATACAATCGTGTTTAGAATCGACTCGCCGAGTCGATAAATTCTCGACAAATTGTCGATGTCTGTTTTAAACATTTTTAAAACAGACACATCAAGAGGGCATTGCATTTTTTTCTGGGCGAGAAGAATGGGCGAAAAAAAGTGGAAAACGAGAAAAAAGGTCGGAAAGCGAGAAAAAAAAGTCGGAAAACGAGAAAAAAAGTCGGAAAACGCGAAAAAAAGAAGTACTTCTCGGAAATCGCTTCGAGTAGTGTACCACATCGCGTAAATAGGGTGGACCACGTTCTTTGAAGGTGTGGTCCACACCACGAAACACAGGATCCCGGTGCGCCAAAGGTCGCGAACATGGTTCAAGATCCGCTGCTGGACTGGTGGGAACGGTCGTCCGGCGGCGGCGTCCGCAAGATCGCTGCTCCGCCGAGAGGGCGATCTGTGGTCGTCGAGACCGATGGCGAGCGAGGCGGAGGGGCGGATCAGTTGGCGGCGAGTGACTGGGGGGTGACAGGAGTGCGAAACTTGCCGAGCAAAGGGAAGAAGACGAGCGAGCGATCCGCTGACAGCCCATGATGCGCACCGAGTTCCCCGAGGAGGCGACGACGCTGCTGGAGGAGCAGGGGATCGCGCACCGCGAGGGCGGCAAGCGCGTGCCCGACAAGAAGAAGCGGCGCTCGCTGCGCACGGCTGTCGGCGTGGTCGCCGCCGTCGGCGTGCTGGTCGGCTGCGTGGCCGCCATCGACGTGGTCGCCATGCACAACCAGGCCGAGATGAACGCCGAGATGAACGTGCACGCGAACGAGGTGGGCTACGGGCTCACGACCGACCTGGAGGCGCAGTCCGCCATGCTCAGCTGGGATTCGTTCAGCAACTCGTGGTGCAAGGTCCGCTCGGCCTTCGTGTCCTACACGTACTGCCTGGTCACGAGCAACAGGGAGCAGTGCCAGCAAGAAGCCTACAAGAACTGCGCGGCCGCGGGCAACTCGACCTCGGACGGCAGCGGCAGCGGTAGCGGCAGCTGGTAAGCGTCGCACCGCATTGCGTTCCAACCTGCGTGGACGACGGCGACGCTCGCTCGGGTCTCTCCCAAGAACACCTGCGGCGCCACTGCTCGCTTGCATTCCTCTCTTTTCTCACGCGTGCGACGGATTAATGAAGCCCAGTCTTGTCAGTCTCTCTCTCTTCTGTCTGGTTCTCCTCCTCTTGGTGGTCTCTCCGCGTCGACTCCACCTCCTTCGCAAGCTCTGGTGGCTGCGTCAATGCGTCTCCATTTTCGTCGCGAGGTGATGGATTCCCCTCGCACTTATCGTTGGCGCGCGAAATGCAGCTGCGAACTTAGCGAAACATCTTGATCTCAGTAGGGAGAGCGAAAAAAAGCGCCAAAACGCAGTCGAACGTAAGACCTGAGAACACCGAGATCATGGTGAGCGGCGCGACGCCTCCCGCGGACGCCGCCGGCCCTCCCCAGCCGCACAAGCGCCTCCAAGGGCCTCAAGGACTCATGCCGCTGCTGAACACGGAGCGGATGCCACCCGCAACATCGTCACTTGACACCAGCGGACGCTCTGGAGAGGAGGGCGAGAAGATGATCAAGCGGAAGCGACGGCTGGTGCTTGGCGCACATCAAGGCGAAGGCGGCGAGACGAGCATGGTCTCAGCAACAACAGAAGAAAGAAGCCCCGCGCCTGGGGTCTCGGCAATCAACGCGGACCGCAAACGTAGTGCTGACCAGCCTGTCGGTGGGCTGTCATCACCTCCGGACGCTGGCGACACGCTCGTGATCCGGAAGAAGTGGCGGCGCAAGTTGTGCGCAAGCGGCGAGTCGCCTGCTCTGCGATGCTGGAGCGCCGAGCACGTCCGCATGAATGCGGAGCAGCTGGAGGTGTCCGCACCGCTGCGCCGGTCGATGTCCACGCTCGACATGCTCGCCACTGCTCCAAAAAGGCCGAGTTTGGAGCGGCGGCAGCTGTCGGCGGCGGCGATCGACGCCGTCGCAGCGTCCGCCCATGTGCTGGCACTGCCGACGGTCTCGTCGAAAGACCACCCGGACCTGAACGTCATCTCGCCCGAGACGGTGCAGCGAGTGCTGGCTGGCGAGTTCAGCGGTCGCTTGGCGTCGGCCGAGCTCATTGACTGCCGGTTCCCGTACGAGCATCAAGGCGGGAGTCTGCGCGGCTCGCGCTTGCTCTCGGACCCCGCGAGCGTCGAGGCGGCCTTCATGGCGCGGCCCTCGCCAGACTCGACGCGCGTGGCGCTCATCTTCTTCTGCGAGTTCTCGGCCAACCGCGCGCCGAAGATGTGCGTGCTGCTGCTGTCTGTGTGTGGTGATTCACAGGCGAACGGTCGGAGACCCAGCCATTGACGAGGTTCTCCGTGTCAGGGCGAGGCATGTGCGCAACCTGGATCGCTGGATCCACGCGGACCGGTACCCGGAGCTGTTCTACCCGGAGCTGTACCTGATCGACGGCGGCTACAAGAACTGCTTCGAAACGCTCAAGGTGAGGAATGCGCTGCTGTTTGGCACTGCCTGCATCGGATCGCTCACGCGCCATGCTGCCGGTCGTGTGAAGGACAAGATCTGCCACCCGCCGACGTACGTGAGGATGGACGACAAGAACTTCGCCGACGCGTGTCGCCTCGAGTTCTCGGCGTGGCGGCGGCGGTGGAAGGCGCACAAAATGGCCGACTGCGCCAAGCAGTTCCGGCGCGCGGGCGACCCACCGGCCGCGACTGGCTCTCCTGCTCCTGCTGCAGCCGCAAAGTTTCGCGCGCGCCCAGTGCTATCCCTCGCGGACCAGCTTTAAGTTATACACATCCCTCGCTGCAGCTCTACCGACGAACCTGGCGCGAGGGGGGCCAAACGGAACCGGGGCACAGCGCACGCCAAGACGACAGATATACTGAAAACGCGAGTCGAGAGCCTGGCGCAGCGCGACGTGGTGCGTGCTCACCGAGAGCGGACGTCTAGTCCCACTCGCCCCAGTCCTCCCCGTGCTTGTCCTTGTCCGCGTGGGTCTTGGCGGTCTTCTCGGCGTCCTCGTTGTCGCCCCAATCCAGGCCGTCGTCGCCCTCGGCGATCGACGCGTCCTTCGGCTTGAAGGCCGCCGGGACCGGCGAGGAAGTGGAGGAGGCCGACGCGTCCTGCGCTGAGGAGCCAGCCGACGAGGTCGACAGCGGCGCCTGCTGCTCCTTGCGCTCGTCCAGCTCGATCCAGCTCTCGCCGTCGCTCGAGGTCGACGAGCTCGGCTTCTGCGTGTTGGCGTCCGGCGTCGCCGAGACTGCCTCTGCAGCAACGGCGGGCTCCTCCTTGGACTCTTCCTCGACGAACAGGCTCTTCTTCTCCTCGCTCGCTTCCTCGTTCTTGGGCGACTCAACGTCCCACCCGATCTCCTCTTCGTCGTCGTTCAGCGCTGCATGCAACAGAGGCCAACGGTTAACGTCAGCGCCTCGACTTCGAGTGATCCTTACTCATTGACCGTGGGCGAGGTGACGTACCGTGCTCGAGCAGGTCGGCACCCCGCTGCTCCTGGGCGGCCAGCAGCGACGCCTTGTAGATGTAGTGAGCCCAGAACGTGTCCGCGTCCACGGCGGAAGGTACGAGCTCCGAGAACTTGGCGCGCACGGTCGGGTAGTGCTCGAGCACCTCGGCCTGGACCTCGGCCAGCTCCGTGGCGGGCGTCACCGCCTTCCACTTCTGGAACGTCTCGAGGTCGAGCGGCGGCTCGACGTACGTCTCAGCGTCCTCCTGGAGCGCCAGCAGCCGGAAGCGGCGCGCGCTCAGCTCCTCGCTCTCGCCGTCCGAGTCGCTGTCCTCATACGCGTTCTCGCCCGAGAGCGCGCCGAGGAACTTGTCGGCCGAGTTGAGCAGCTTGGAGCCCATCGACTCGAGCGACTCGATCCGGCCGCCCACGTTCAGCGCCTCGATCTTGCCGCTCACGTTGAGCGACTCGATCGTGCTGCTCACGTTGAACGAGAAGAGCGAGTTGCGCAGCGCCT
This sequence comes from Phytopythium delawarense, assembly GCA_023338175.1. Taxonomy (NCBI): domain Eukaryota; phylum Oomycota; class Peronosporomycetes; order Pythiales; family Pythiaceae; genus Phytopythium; species Phytopythium delawarense. The sequence continues at coordinate 1,109 of JAADYF010000890.1, read as the reverse complement.
CGATCGAGTTGCCGATCACATCTGTAGGCGCTGCCCCCGCCTTCTCCTCGTCAGTCTTGGCGTCCGTCGCTTCGCCAGTCTTGGCGTCCTCATCCGCCTTGCCGGCCTCCGACGGGTCGTCTTCCCCGCCACTGCCGCCCTCCTCCACCTTGTGCTTGGCCTCGCCCTCCTCCCCGGCGTCGCTGTCCTCGGCCGCGTCCTCCTCGGCGCGCTGCCGCAGCTGCTCGCTCTTCTCCTGCACGGTCTGCCGCACCGTCTTAGAGATCTCCGCCACGTCCTGCGCCGGCACAAAGCGTCAGTCCGGCCGCCTCGACGCGCCCACCAGCGACAGCAGCGCGCGCACCTCCTGCACGATGGCCGTGAAGTCCTTCAGGTCCGAGCTGAGCGTCGAGATGGCCTCGGACGACTGCCATACAAAACAAAAACAAAAAGCAAGTCCGTCAGCCGCGTCCACGACCCGCACGACCAGCCGAAGCCGCCGCCACCGCCGCCATCACCTTGTCCTTGAGCGTGTTGACGATGGAGAAGAAGCTGTACGACATGCTGCTGACCGTCACGTCCGTCCGCGTCCTCCGCCTTCCTGCGCCGCCGCCTTGATGCTTGTTGTGGCCGTAAATGGGGTGCGTCGGCGCCTGTTTATCACTTGGCCTCAGTATGGACAGACGCCTCCGCCAGGTTTCTTCTTTCTGCGGCTTTCTCCGATCCCGGAGGAGGCTACAGACAGTGTCGAGAAAGTGTGAGTGCCCCCCGTAAATACTCTTTTTTTGCAAACCCATTATTTACGCGTCAAGTAATTACGCACACGAGCGCGATAACATCCAGAAGTCGATTCTGACCTACTTTTGGTATAAATGAATGCGGTTGGCACCGTGTTTTATTAAAAACATGGTTTTAGTTTCGATCATATGCTGCACATTGTCATAATTATAGGATCAAACGCGTGCTCAGTCACGACTTCGACCGAGTCGACGACGACCTCGACCGAGACCTCGTCGGCCGCGAAGGACAGTCGAGTCACGGGAGAAGCTTCACATAAGCGACACGAGGAGCAGAGCCGCCGTCACGAAAGTGAAGACGATGCCAACCATCATGTTGGAGCAGCGGAAGAG